>PQWD01000150.1:70322-74280 GCA_019425675.1 Leucinodes orbonalis
GACATCTACGGACTGTTTCATAGGGTTAACCTGATACTGCCGCGCACGGGCGCGACATCTACGGACTGTTTCCATAGGGTTACCTGATACTGCGCGCACGGGCGCGACATCTACGGACTGTTTCTAGGGTTAACCTGATACTGCCGCGCACGGGCGCGACATCTACGACTGTTTCCATAGGGTTAACCTGATACTGCCGCGCACGGGCGCGACATCTACGGACTGTTTCCATAGGGTTAACCTGATACTGCCGCGCACGGGCGCGACATCTACGGACTGTTTCCATAGGGGTTAACCTGATACTGCCGCGCACGGGCGCGACATCTACGGACTGTTTCCATAGGTTAACCTGATACGCCGCGCACGGGCGCGACATCTACGGGACTGTTTCCATAGGGTTAACCTGATACTGCCGCGCACGGGCGCGACATCTACGGACTGTTTCCATAGGGTTAACCTAATACTGCGCGCACGGGCGCGACATCTACGGACTGTTTCCATAGGGTTAACCTAATACTGCCGCGCACGGGCGCGACATCTACGGACTGTTTCCATAGGGTTAACCTAATACTGCCGCGCACGGGCGCGACATCTACGGACTGTTTCCATAGGGTTAACCTAATACTGCCGCGCACGGGCGCGACATCTACGGACTGTTTCCATAGGGTTAACCTAATACTGCCGCGCACGGGCGCGACATCTACGGACTGTTTCCATAGGGTTAACCTGTACTGCGCGCGCACGGGCGCGACATCTACGGACTGTTTCCATAGGGTTAACCTAATACTGCCGCGCACGGGCGCGACATCTACGGACTGTTTCCATAGGGTTAACTAATACTGCCGCGCACGGGCGCGACATCTACGGACTGTTTCCATAGGGTTAACCTGATACTGCCGCGCACGGGCGCGACATCTACGACTGTTTCCATAGGGTTAACCTAATACTGCCGCGCACGGGCGCGACATCTACGGACTGTTTCCATAGGGTTAACCTGATACTGCGCGCACGGGCGCGACATCTACGGACTGTTTCCATAGGGTTAACCTGATACTGCCGCGCACGGGCGCGACATCTACGGACTGTTTCCATAGGGTTAACCTAATACTGCCGCGCACGGGCGCGACATCTACGACTGTTTCCATAGGGTTAACCTGATACTGCCGCGCACGGGCGCGACATCTACGGACTGTTTCCATAGGGTAACCTATACTGCGCGACCACGGGCGCGACATCTACGGACTGTTTCCATAGGGTTAACCTAATACTGCCGCGCACGGGCGCGACATCTACGGACTGTTTCCATAGGGTTAACCTAATACTGCCGCGCACGGGCGCGACATCTACGGACTGTTTCCATAGGGTTAACCTAATACTGCCGCGCACGGGCGCGACATCTACGGACTGTTTCCATAGGGTTAACCTAATACTGCCGCGCACGGGCGCGACATCTACGGACTGTTTCCATAGGGTTAACCTAATACTGCGCGCGGGGATACTCAACCTGCGCCAGCGCTCGGACTCACTTCGATCTTTATTTAAAAGCATATAGTTTTACAAAGCGTTTCAATAGTTTAGTTCACACAAATATTATTAGACATTAGGTTTAACATACAAGTTATGCAATATAGTATACAGTTACACCTTTAGGTAGTTCTTAAGTTAGTTATTAAGTTACAATGTTATTTATAGTTTAAGCTTTATTATTACAGGTTTTATATCTAAACATTAGTTTTAAGTTCTGTTACATGCCTATCGTCAACACTAACAACTGATAAAGTTATTATCCTCCATCAATGCCGCACTGCGCCGTCACCCGAAACACAAAAGTGCATAACATTCATGTTTCCCGGGACGATATCAATCACGGCGTTGGTACCTACCTAGACGACTCAGTTCGGTACTGAGTCTACCTAACTAGTTAATTTCGAGATTTCTACCTATTTTGAATTCCATCCTTGCCCAGATTGCCTCTGGCAAAAACATAAACCGTAGGAGGTCGTCGGCTTTCGGACCTCGACACACTTGAAAAAATTAAAAATTTAAAAAACCCTCGACAAAAGAACTAATTTGCCTTTAAAAAGTAAAAAATAATAAAAGAAACTTAATGTTAAAGTACATGCATTTCATGCGACGTTTTTTTTTTAGAATTATTAATAGATTCTTAGGTACTTTAACATTAAGTTTCTTTTATTATTTTTTACTTTTTAAAGGGAAATTACTTAAGTTCTTGTGTTGGGGGTTTTTTAAATTTTTAATTTAATTTTTATTTTATACTTTTTATAAGTAGGTTAGGTTAAGTTAGATTTTAGTATATTATAATTTACTTACTACAATTTAGATTCTTGCAAGGGTATAGATTAAATTTAAGGTCAAGCTCGTTCGCTATTTTACTTATTATTACTAGTTTTTCTTTCTATAAATAGGCTTAAGGTCACATTGTTACTGATCCCAAGTATATTTGCAGTCATTTGGTTACTCTCCCCACTTTCACTCCTCACAACTTTTAAACGGCTCAACCGATTTTCATCAAACATGTCTAAGAGCACTCGCACATAAGTCACCTTTAATACAAAAAAAACTAAATTGAAATCACTGCATGCCTTCGGGAGTTATGATGCCACAGACAGACAGACATGTCAAACTTATAACACCCCTCTTTTTGCGTCGGGGGTTAAAAATAAATGTGGTGATAAGTAAAGAATGGTGTATATCATATTTTAATGAAATATCCATTTTTGCAATGACTGCCTCAGTCGGCTATATTATGTCCAAACAACAGATATTCCTTTAAATGAAGTCAAATGCGTATTTAAAAGTTTTAATTGTATTCAATACTCAATCATTTATTGTTTAACCATAATAACATAAGATGTTACATAAAGTGTGAGACCAGTGTCATAGACCCTGTAGGGCACAGGGTTAGTTGTATTTCTAAGGTTGAGAGCCATCTGCGCTCGCCACTTGCCCGGTGAAGCTGTAAAAGCCATTTGTGGCCAACAGCATTAGTCAGTTCGAAGAAAAAAAGGGTAAGTTGTTATTGTAAATGTCCAATACATAGATTGTATTTGCTTTGTATTAGATCTTCGGCACGTCCCGCATGAAGCTGGCGGAGGTCCCGGCGCGGCTGGGGGCCCTGCTCCACGCGCCCGACCCCATCGTCATCAACCACGTCATCGCCGTCGAGCCACCCACCGACGCCAAGCAGACCGCCTGCTACGACATCGACGTCGAGGTACACAACACACACACGCACACACACACACACACACACACACACACACATACTACACCCATCGAAGAAAAACTGATACCATCAGCAATCAACAACGAAAAGTCTATCAGAATAATAACTGGGCTTCAAATTAAAGGAAACGCTTAAACTAATAACAAATAATTATGTTATTAGTTACAGTCAAAACGCTCACCTGGTGGTAAGTCATACTTGGTGGAGACCAATGACGCTTAAAGGCGTCTTAGATTGTTGACGGTCAATAGGTAATAAGAAGGTATTTCCATTTCAAAGGGCCAGCAATGGTTTAGCTATTGTGTGTACAATCCTGGCGGTTATAAGATTAACTTTACAAAGAGATCAGCAATCCGGTCGCATTATTTTAAAACGAAACGTTTCGATTATAGTATGGGGGTCTTTTCGATACCCTTCCGATCCTGTATTAGTTAACGTTTTTGATATTCGGTATTGCCATAAGGTTAAGGTTCATTTTAGTCTGAACTAGCTTCTAATGATAAGCGCGATATGAAATTGACCAAAAAGTTGTATTCCGGTCCAAGTGTAATAACGTTATAGATGTTAAAATTTAGCGCGATCAGCGTGCTGGGCTGTGAGTTAACGGATGTTGTGTCCATCCAGGTGGACGACACGCTGAAGACCCAGATGAACAACTTCCTGCTGAGCACCGCCAACCAGCAGGAGATCCAGGGCCTGGACTCCAAGATA
>PQWD01000150.1:74536-93786 GCA_019425675.1 Leucinodes orbonalis
CAAAACTGTTTATGTTTAATAAATATCCGCTGACATTCACACAGCGCCATCTAGCCCCAAGTTAAGCGTGAAGCCTGTAGTATGTGTACTAAACAACGGATACACATACTTATAGATTTCTTTTTTAAATACAGAAAACATCCAGACCATTACAAACAGACATCATGCACACAAATGTTTGTACTGCCCGGGGACCGAACCCGGAACCCTTGGTGTAGTTGCCGACGTCTCGACCATCACACCAAATGGGTCGTCAAGTGTATGAGGCTGAAACTGGCAGAAAATTCTAGCAGAAAAAACGCGATGGACAGGGACTTAAAAAGGACTTAGTCACTGAATTCAAAATAATATGTTTAAAAATATTTGCCTGCTACATGCAGGTTATCAAAGGTTATAAATGAAAAAAGTGTTTTTTGGTACCAAGTATTTTTATAGAGCGTCGGTGGCTCAGTGGTGTGGACTGTCGCCTTCCTACCGGGAGGGCTGAGGTTCAATCCCGACACGTACCAATGTATTTTCGAAAATATGTACGTTGTCCGACGCTCTTACGGTGAAGGAAAATCGTAAACCTTCATGCACGCCTGCGAAGAGATTCGAAGGTTGTGTGTGAAGTCGTCCAATCCGCATGGGCCCGCGTGGACGACTAAGGCCTAATCACCCTATACGGTAGGCTCGTGCCCTCGGTGGGGACGTTTAATGAGCTGATGATGATGATGATGAAGTATTTTCATCCCTGAGCATTGCGTTTTTCTGCTACAATTTTCTGCCAGTTTCAGCCTCATGTCAAGTGTGTATTGTCTAAAATAAAGTAGCCTTTTGTTTTTTCTTATTACATCAGCTACCTGCCAAAAAAAGTCTCGTCCATATTCATGCAGCCGTTTCAGAGATTACCCTAACCAAATGAAATGAAATTTTTGTGGCATATTATGTACCTTATATATTATACGTAAACATGAAGAAAACAATTTTATTTATATGTAAAAGGTTATGATTGTTATGTTTGCAAGGTGTTAAAACCCTACTCGTGAAAGTGTGTAACAAGGAGTTCTCGAGCAAGAGTTATCTCGCAATACACAAACGCCAGCATACCGGCGAGCGGCCGTTCTCGTGTGACGTATGCAAGAAAGATTTCAGAGCGTACACCACACTGAAAGTCCATATGCGGGTACACACGGGCCTCAAACCTTACACGTGTGGTTTTTGTAACAGACAATTCGCTCAAATGGCAAGTTTCAAACTCCACGAACGAACACATACGGGTGAGAAACCATACTCGTGTGATGTTTGCAGAAACCGTTTCAGATAATGGATATTTAAAGATACATAAAGAATGCACACCGGAGAGAAGCCGTACCCTTGTGAGATATGCAAAAGACATTTTCGAGAGACGGGTCAATTGAAAAGGCATATGCGAGTGCACACTGGTGTTAAACCGTACACTTGTACAATATGTAATAAGCAGATTGGGAATTTGTCGAAACACATGAAAGTGCACTCGGATGAGAGATACAGTTGCAGTGTTTGTAATAAACAGTTCACGAGTGGCAATCTGAAGTTGCATATGAGAGTTCATGATGAAAGACAGTTTGTGTGTGAGATATGTAATGTTAGATTTACGGAGAGTGGTTTGAAAAGACATAGGTGTAATGGGAAGTGATTGAGACTTCAAGCTTAAGCAGTAGTTGGATAGCTGGCCGTATAGAAGTCATATAAATCAAGATACAGTAGTACTTTGCCATAGAATTACTTTATTTAACCACTAGCTTTTGCCCGGCTTCGCTCGCATTAAATTCGGGATAACACGGTACTTACATTTATCACTATACATAATTTCCCCTCCTCCAACTTTAATGGTTTCGGGGTCAATTTCAGATTTTTTTTGCAAAAATATGTTATAGTGAGCTAACCTTAAAAGATAGACATATGCTGTCGGGACTTTTTTGTAGACCTTTAAAAGGAGAACAATACTCTCATACATGACTTTGTGGAACTTTAACCGTTTACTCAGCGTACGCAGCGGAAGCTCCAAGTATGAAAAATACCCCCCGATTTTGAAACATTCTTCATTGCTGCTCCGCTTCTTTACTCGTAGCGTGGTGATATATAGCCTATAGCCTTCCTCGATAAATGAGCTATCTAACACTGAAAGAATTTTTCAAATCGAACCAGAAGTTCCTGAGATTAGCGCGTTCAAACAAACAAACAAACTCTTCAGCTTTATACATTAGTATAGATTATTTTTTAAAAACAATGTCTGGAATTACAACCGGAAGTGAGGTCAAAATGTTGCATGCGGGCAAAATCAGGCATTTTCAGTGGTTTCACCTTTAGTTATATGGGTTTTCAGAGTATATTAAAAAGAATCATGTATCTGATCCATAGGACTTTTATACGGCCGGCTCTCCGACTATTATTGTTATATTATAAGATTAGCTATTGCTCGCGGCTTCGCTCGCATTAAATTCGGGAAAACACGGTTAGCCTATCCCGGTTATTAAAACAGAATATTATAGGAATAGGCCTATACACCCGCGTACGGGTAGGCTCGAGGCCCTCGGTGGGGACGTTTAATTAGCTGAAATTATGAATATAGCGTATGTTATGTTGGCGCCTTGCCTGTCATGTCATTGGTACGATAAGACTCTCCCAGGGACCTACGTTTTGTATATTTAGTTTTATTTTCGACTGAGAACATGCCGAACTTTGTAAAGCGGTGAAAATAAAATTGATTAAATAAGAGGTACTATCGATGAAACGCACTACACTGTACTCTTTGTCTCTCTACTGTACTCTTTTTTTTTAGACAGTTGTTTTTTTTTTATTAAAACACGTGTGATGGCAACTCTAGAATATTTTGTGGTACCTTATTGAAAAACTTTATACATCTCCATAAATAAAATGTTTCAGTATTAAAACACTACTTGGTCAACTTGTAAATACTAACATTTTTGAGCTATTGCTTTTGCTGCGTAGTTACTTAGTACTTAATTTATTTGAAGGTATATTGTAAGATATATGACATTTTATTTTTTTGTATTTGCTCTAAAAATTTATTATTTATTATAATGTTTAAATAAGACAATAAATCTGCATAATATTTATAATTCTGTTGTTTTATTGACCAATTAACCGGTAGATTTCAAGACTCGGTACTGAGTCGTGTAGGTAGGTGCCACCGCAGTGCCAGATATCGTCCCGTGCAATACCAGTGTTGTGCACTTGTGTGTTCCGGATGAGGGCACTGTAGCTACTCACATTACCGGGTATGGGAGACATCACATCTGTTGTCTCGGGTGACGGGCGCAGTGCGGCATTGATGGAGGATAATAACTGTCTATCAGTTGTTGGTCTCCTTCAATGCCGCTTTGTCATGGTTCACTTGCCCCAAATAAAAACACACAAAAACATAACAAACATTTTTTTCATCTACATTGTTACTTCGTTCTTTGGTTTCTCACTAAAATGTACACTTTGTATATGAAATTTCAAATGCGATTTTTGCCTGTATTTTTTGTCACAAAAATCACAACAGTGCGGCTTCACACCCAAATGTGTTCGCATGTGTTTCATCAATTTACATCTCTCGACGAACTGTCTTCTACATATTTCACATTCGAATAGTTTGTCCTTTGTGTGTAACCTGTTGGTAGAAATATAAAAATCAGGTAGGTATAACTTTCATATTTAAATTTTTTTTATCCTTTATAGGCAGACATTTGACCGCCATCTCACCTGATGGTAAGTGATGATGTGGCCAAAGATGGATCATGCCTGCCTATAAACAGCCTATTCACTCTTGCCTTGAAGACGGCCAGGTTGTAATGATCGGGGAACACATAAGGAGGCAAAGAATTCCATTCTTTTGCGCATTAGGAACGAGGCACCAAAGCGGGCTGTGCGGATGTGTGGAATGTCTACCACGTAAGGATGGAACGCTCGCCTACTGGAATGGAATTAACGCGTGTAATTCCATCGCACACTCACCGAAATGTAGCCTGTAAAAAACCGACAGCCGTGCAACTCTACGACGATGCTCGAGGCTTTGCAGCTTAGCGTCAGTCAGAGTAGGGTCGCCAATGAGCCGCTCAGCACGCCGCTCAATCGAGTCCAAAACAGCCAGTTGGTATTTGGCTGATCCATCCCATAGGTGGCAGCAGTATTCCATACAAGACCGGACTTGGGCTTGATATAATGCTAGAAGCTGTCCTGGGGTGAATACCGCCTAACCTTGGAAAGGATCCCAAGCTTTTTTGCTGCAGTCTTTGCTTTGGACTCGATATATTGGCCGAAGTTGAGATTGGCAGTGAGATGAACACCAAGAAGCTCTAGGCTATCAGTCACTGCGACAGGTACATTCCGGAAAGTCGGAGCAAGTTCGAATTTGCTCCGTTTCGTGGAGAACAGACACGCCTGTGTTTTGGTAGCGTTGAACGTCACCAGATTAGCATCACCCCAAGAGGAGACTGCTTGAAGGGACGCATCCACACGGCTTACCATGGCCTCTCGACAAGACTGGGTTTCTTCCTTACTGGCCCTTGCATCCGATAAATATCTATCCGTAACTGTGCTGTCGTCTGCATACCCAATGATACCGGGCATAAGCAGATCATTTATGTGCAGCAAAAATAGAGTTGCGGACAGGACCGATCCCTGAGGAACGCCGGCGTCGATAGGCTGGAGGTCAGAACAGTAGCCATCAATGACTACTCGTATTGACCGGTCACTCAGGAAATCTGATATCCAGGTGCAAAGGCCATCAGGAATACCAAACAAAGGAATATCAGGAATATATTTATTTTTTTGTCAAACATAAATAAAAACTACATACCTATAATGCGTTGTCAACTGATATTTGGTTGTATATTTCTTATCGCACTTGTCACAACAATACGGCTTCAATCCACTATGGGTTTGAATGTGCTGTGTCAATTTCCATCTATCCTTGAAGTCTTTCCCGCACAAATCACATGAATACGGTCTCTCACCCGTGTGTGACCTTGTATGTATTTTCAACTGTTGTTTTGATGTGTAACTCTTCTTACATAAATCACACGAGAACGGTTTCAGTCCTAAATGGGACTGTTCATGCGATGTTGCTGTTCCTTTAGTCCGGAACTGTTTGTTGCAAACTGTACAACTGTACGGTCTCTCTCCGGTATGAACTCTTGTGTGTATCACCAGTTTTGCCTTTATACTGTACTCCTTATCACAAGTCTCGCATGCGAAACGCTTCTCGTAATTAATTTTTTTCTCAATTTCACTGTCTATTAATTGCGGTTGTATGTTTGTTTTTTGTATTAAGTTATCTGCCGGTGATATTGGTCGTCTTAGGACTTTTCTGGGAAAGGATTTTCGCTTGTTCCTCTGTGGTGGTTGGATTTGTGTGAGTGCTGACGTGAAAGGTAACTCGTATGTATGGGGCTGAAAGTAATCTGGAATATAAATATATTTATTATTTATTCGTCTTCAATAAACAATTGATGCACAAACACGAAGAAATATCAATTTGCTTGACTGTTTGGTATATTTATGACATAAAATTATTAATTACAATTTTTATTTTCAGACGTCTATAATTAAGCACACTACTAATGTCACCACAGATTTCCCAATACAGGAGATGGGGCAAGCCGCGTTTTTAAGTGCGACAAATGTAAGCTCAACGAGCATACACTGGCTGCCAGTTTACGCTCTGTGAGACGAGTCAAGACGCACGAATATTAGAAGAAATTACCGTTTTTCCCAAAATGCCATCCTGTGCAATTGTACATGCCATCATCGCAATGAATCAGTAAATTTACAAGAAATATAATAACTTTTCACAGGTAAGAACCGAAAAGAAATTGCGACACTGGGACTGCCTATAAACTTGGCGGCTTGTCCAGTCTAATTGTATATTCGGATGTCTGTGAATGTCACTTTGATCATTATTATGAATGAAAATTTTGCACCAGACACTTTTTTGTGAAATTGTGAATCTAGTAATAATAGACCGTATAATAGAGCGTCGGTGGCTCAGTGGTGTGAACTGTCGCCTTTCTACCGGAAGGGCTGAGGTTCAAATCCCGACACGTACCAATGTATTTTCAAATTTTCGAAAATATATGTACGTTATCCGACGCTCTTACGGTGAAGGAAACATCGTGAGGAAACCTTCATGCACGCCTGCGAAGATATAAATGGTTGTGTGTGAAGTCGTCAACCGCACTGGGCCGCGTGGACGACTATGGCCTAATCACCCTATACGGGTAGGCTCGTGCCCCTCGGTGGGGACGTTTAATGAGCTGATGATGATGATGAAACTATTCGTTTAGCGAAATTGTGTGGGGGGGGGGCTTTGTGTGCGTCTCGTCGTTCGTGAGATGTCCCCGCACGTGGGTGCTGGATTGCGTACAGAGAGAGGAAGGTGTTGTTCTTGTTCAGAGAAATGAGATCGTGACTGTATAGTGGACTGTATTGTTTCGTGTGTTCTTAGAATGTTTCAGGCTTCAGTTCTTTCAGCAGTATTCGTATGTTTGTCTTCGAGTATTCTGTATCAGCGATAGCAGTCGAGGAAGCGGTAATACTATAAATACCTTTTACATTTTCCTATATGCATTTCCCTAGTCGCGCAACTAGCGACTAGTGAAGCAAGTGTATGCGTCGATCTGACGGGGATGGCCTGCGTCGATGGACAGGGATGGGGATAGTAGAGACCCCCTTTCCCGGCGTTACCGTAGGGAAGTCATACTACTATCCCGGTCTAACCTATGGGTGCATCCCTGTCCTGCCTTACACGTGTCGTGTAGCGGGTCGGTTGTGTACATGTTATGTGTCCAGTGTTTACCTAAGTTGCCCATTTATTCATATTCCATTTCACATAGGGTACCTTATTTTAACATGTACATCTAACAATCAGTTTCGCCTTATACCTGGCCTTTATATAGTAGCCTATACAAATCTGATTGTCTTGTCTACTTATTCCTATAGGGTATAGGCAAAGTATGGGTAAGTTTAGGCCATCGTTTCGTATATTTTATTGTTATACAGATTACGTGTAAATACAGAGAGTCGTTCTATCTGTGCATGCTTACTATCTAACTATGTCTATCTTACTCTATTTCCTATCCTATTCAACCTATCGCAGTCCACTGTTGGACATAGGTCTCCCCCATTTCGCGCCAGATATCCCGGTCCTCCGCTTTCCTCATCCAGCTCCACCAGCGACCTTTCGCATGTCGCGGTCATCGGGCCGGAGGGCGTCCTACGCTACGCTTGCCGAGACGCGGTCTCCACTCCAGAACTCGTCTGCTCCAACGGCCATCGGTTCTGCGACATACGTGACCAGCCCACTGCCACTTCAACTTGCTGATCCGGCGGGCTATGTCGGTAACTTTAGTTCTCTTACGGATTAAATCATTTATTAATCTATGAATGAAAAGGAACTTTTATTTATTTAAACTAATATCTATGTATATAATCTATTCTAATTACAGTTGTCACGTTGCCCTATTACATAACTACTGCGCTGGTGATGCGATGCTGTGGCCGTCCTGTACAGAAATATCAACAAGCAGATACAGGGTGATTTTTGGATCATTGGCATCCATTTAAACAATTATTGTACTTATATTATATGAAGGTTGTGCGTGAAGTCGTCCAATCCGCACTGGGCCGCGTGGACGACTAAGCCTAAGCACCTATAAGGGTAGGCTCGTGCCCCTCAGTGGGGACGTTTAATGAGCTAATGATGAATATCATATGAACCTCACTGTTCGAGCTACGTCGAACATTCTGCAGCAGAAGCAACACCGCAATTATGATATGACCTGACCGATGAACTCGCAGAGTGCAGCGTGAAACTTACACCGGCGGCACACTGCGATATACGTTCACATGTGTACATAGCAACTGATTGTATATAAACTAACTTAATTTAACAATAAACAGATTCCAACCGTCGTGTTGAGTCTCATTTTCCCGCTGCGGCCAAGACACCACGCCGTCACTTTGATCAGTCGCGTGAGTCTGCGCGACTGGCAGCGGGTTCAATCCCTACTACCGTAACTTCCTAACCCTTGCTCTCCGGACCTCCGGAGCAAGCTCTCTATTATTATATATGTATATATTGTTAGGCTGGGCTAGGCCTAGCGACCTAGCGTCCCGGCGAGGGACTTCTAGGCTTTCTAGGGAGTAAGGTTCCTCCTAATATAATCTTATTTTCTGGTTTGGGAAGCGTTGCCTTACAACCAATGTTTCCCGCCAGTACTTTTTAGATCTACGAGCCGGAATAAAACTTCCTGCACGTACACTCACCATATAGATTTATCATAAGTTTTACAAAGTAAATGAATAAATTATATACATAGTATTATTGTCTCTTTCATATCATAATGTAGCACAAATCTTATTGTGTCACAACGGTGAACTGCAGCCCAATCTCCCCATGGATATGCTGTGAGGGAAGGCCTGTGGGCTGCTATAGGCTGATAATGATGAATTTAAAAATGGTCAGTAGTACAATACATACATGTGGTAGTTTTGCCAGTTTGACTGCATCACACACATCCGTGCTGCAATTTGCTTCCGATTCAACTTCAACTCTGCCCCCTTTGTGACACTCAAAGGTGTCCACTTCCATTTTTATACCTTCACTGTTCAACATTTCGTTGGGCTCTTCTTTGATTTCAACCGTTGCAAATGACTCAGTCATTTTGGTTATATATGGCACATATTTCCTAGTTGAATACTGAAACGAAAATATATAGTATGAAATTCAGTAAAGCCTATGATCTGCAGCGGGACTTTGTGAGTGAATATAAGAGATTTCAATATAATTTATTCATACCCATTTTACTAGTCGATAGACTCAGTACTAAGTTGTGTAGGTACCAGTGGTATGCACTCTATATATTCAAATAATACTTGTGAATACGCTGTGCCTCCAGACAACCCGGAAAATCACCAACACATTTAATAATTCCCACTTATCCGTCCATTTTCCTCTACAGATTTGAAACTATAGGCGATCTGCTGTCACCAACAGCACTCAATTTGACACGACAAGGGGCACCCGTGTAGGGTGATTAGGCCTTAGTCGTACCTACCTAAGGTACCACCGCAGTGCCGGATATCGTCCCGTGCAATACCAGTGTTGTGCACTTGTGTGTTCTGGGATGAGACACTGTAGCTACTCACATTACTGGGTATAAGAGACCTTACAGCTGTTGTCTTGAGTGTCAAGCATAGTGCGATGTTGATGGAGAATAATAACTGTTTAACAGTTGTCGGCCTCCTTCAATGCTGCTCTGTCATGTTCAGGCGTATCACTTACTATCATTTGAGCATCTTAACCATTCTATACACTTGGTAATATAAATAAAAAACCATTCAAGTCTTGATTTACAAAGGGTAAATAGGCTCAATACCACAGAGGCTACAATGTTCGAGTAACCAACTTTTTCTGACCTTAAATGGTCAATCAGCATATAATCTTGAATCCGTTGATTATTTGGAAGGCACATTATTTATTTCATTAAATATAATGTTTTATTATAAAAATAATTAAGGGTACAAAATAAATAGCATTAAGCAGTATAAGCAATATTTTGATGTCACCTAGAATTAATTTTTAAAAATCAAATAGTGGTATATAAAATGCTGAGCTATTTGGAAGGAAATCAATGTTATTATTAAAACGAATTCAATTAAAACATTTTTTACTAATCAAAGAATGATTTTTATAAGGATAAGGAAAATTATAAGCACGCGAATAAGGAAAATTATGTAAAATATAAAATTATTCTTGAAGCATTTTGCGCTATAATTTGGCTTGCGTAGTACATATATATATGCAAATCAATGAGTCGAGGAATCAAATCCACTAGTTAAGAATCAAGGAATATTATTATAGCAAGAAAATGACCCACCTTTTCAGAACACTGCAGTTATTATTAACAAGAACGCGCACTTTGTTTACTTAATGAATGAGATTGAAAATAATTATCGGCGACGGACCGACATTCGACAGCAGAAAAATCATTTAAAAATTTTTTTTTGGTAACTCTGTCAATAATGTTCCTAATACAACTGCAGTTGCATGTTTACATAATTTTAAACCAAATAAACCAATAATGTTTACAATGTGGTAGTTAAGTGTAGAAATGGAACACGATCGGTTTTGCAAAATGTCAAATGAGATGCTGTCAGTCAGTTGCCGCTGCCAAAATCTTTTATTGAGTCTCATTCGAAATGTTTATATCGATATCAATATTCATTAGAGTCTCATTCGCAATGTTTACTCAATTGTTCAATTTCAGCTGAAAAATGTTTTTTTCGATATAGCTGTTCTTCGCGGTATTAACCTCGTAGTAGTATAAGATTATATATAGGTAAGAAAAGTGGAGGACCAGGATATCTGGCGTAAAATGGGGGAGACTCACAGATTTATTATTAATCTGTAGGGAGACCTATGTCCAGCAGGGGACTGCGATAAGTTGAATAAAGATAAGATTATATTCCCCGCAGCAAAAAATAATAGCAGCACACGCGACATTTATTTTAGACAATCTAAAAATAAATCTTTTTCCTTATTACATCAGCTACCTGCCAAAGAAGTCCCGTCTTAATCCAAACCAGTCGTTTTAGAGATGACCCGGAACGAACAGACAGACAGACTAAAAATCAAAATTGTTATATTGGCATATGTACTGTATTAATATTCGTAAGCATGAAGAAAAAATTGTTATTTCTGTTTTACAAACGGTTACTCCAATTTTTATTTATATGTATTAATTTATTTAAATATCTTAGATAAATAATAAGTTATTTTATTGTTTATCTAAGTTAATTATAGACTTTTTTAACAAACTAAAATATCCGTACGGACAAAATGTAGTTGATTTATGTTATTTGAATGAATATTATCGATAGTTTTCGTAGGCGTCTGACTCGATTGTCTCAACCGTAATCTCTAAAAATGACAAGTCAATATTTTTAAAATGTCACTATGCGAAACTTTTAGCGCGCAGCACCTAAAATCGATTTTATGAAGGAATTCCCTTTTAGTCTAGACAAAATGCCCGAAACAATAATAGAAAGTGTCCTTACGGGGAAATTGGATTTCAAATTGCTGATAAAGTGGCTCAACAACGAATCAATAGAGGTAGGACATAACCTAAAACTATTATTTTATTTTGTTATTTTTCCTTATAATTAATTTTATGATTCATATTGCAGGATACTCCAGAAGATTGTATATTGTTTTCGTGTAACAGAAACGAATTCGTGGCTTTCTTCCTGTCATATTTAAGGAATCAGACTGAAAGGTAAGGATGTAAACAAGGAATTTGACATAATCCACTGCCCTAGATATTTGAGGTGACAGTTACTGATGATGAAGTTCACTCTTGGACTAACTGTCCCTCAAGGACTAACAAATCCCTCGCCCTTGTAATTTTGTTTATTAACTAAGTTTGGTAAATTCTCCCTTTTTTTGATGTTCTTCCAAAGTTTATCCAGATGCATAAAGTAAATTTTAGATGATCAGCTGTTAACTCTTTTAAAAATTAATAAAATAATAAAATTCATTTATTTTCTCTCCAAATGACATTAATAAATACAAATCTAGCTTTATAAATAATGCCTCCCTCTTATTACGTTTCGTTTCTCACATGATTCATTTGTTTTTGTTATGTTAAAGAAGCGCTAATCCTGTTCAAAAGTCAATTGGGAAAAAAAACCCTTTCTATGTATTAGCTATTGTATGTCATTGGCAGGGTCATGGAAAACACGCTTAAAGCCATAAAAATAGAAAGAAGAAGAACAAATTTATTCCCATGCACCAAGGTCAGAGATGGTATACTTTACCTCTGAAAGATTATGACATAAAAGTGGGAATTAATTTAGTTTGATTAAGCATTTTACATATATATATCTAGTGGTAGTAATCAAGCCGACAATCTATTTGGGGGGTCAGTAGTTGAGATCATAATTAAAAGCTAGGGTCCATCCACACCACCTGGAAACTTTCACTTCCAAAACCGTTCGTTTCCAGTGATCGTTCCTTCCGCGTGCGTGCAAATTATGGAACGACCTCCCAGCCTCGGTGTTCCCTAATAACTACGACATGTCCTTCTTCAAACAAGGTTTAAAGAGAGCCCTTTCCTCTTGATAGGCAGCGGCATGGCTTTGCCCTTAGCATTGCATTTGTCCATGAGCGGCGGTTACCGTTTTTTATCAGACGGGCCGCCAGCTCGTCTGCCTACATAAGCAATAAAAAAAATAATAAATAAAATTGTTTATTTTTAATCAACGATATAAGAAGTATAGATTCGTGATATGTTCACAAAACAATTGAAAAAAGTGTTCCGAATGCAACCCGGTGAAGCTGTAAAGTCCATCTGCTGCCAATACATGTATTCGGTTAGAAACAAAATGCTGTACTGGGCATATTTTCCAATCCGTTTTTATGTATTTATACCTAAATTGTAAACATTATCAACGCATTTGGTGTAATGGTTGAAACGTCGGCTATAATGGAACAAGGGTTCCGGGTTCGATTCTCGGGAAGGACAAACATTCTGTTTGTAATGGTCTGGGTGTTTTCTATGTATAATATGTATTTATAAAAAAAAGTTTATAACTTGGGTATGCATTATTTAGTACCCATAATACAGGCTTCACACTTAACTTGGGGCTAGATAGCTCTGTCTGAATGTCTGTGGATATTTATTTATTTTTATGAAGCCGAAGCTGGCAGAAAAATTCTAGCAAAGAAAAAAGACTTGGTTACAGTTTATTGCGTACTACTTTGACTATTTGAAAATTATTCAACTGGCTGTTTTCAGCGTTTTTGAGACAAAATATTTTTTTGTCCCGGGCCATCACGTCTTTTCTGCTTGATTTTTTTTAACTCGGCATAATAAGACCCTTTTAACGGTGTTAATGTTGTATCAATTCCAGCATACTACAGACGAACAGTAGCGCACCGCCTCCCCTCCACCAAACGCCTGACAAAGTTCACAATCCGCGACGCAAACACCGACGGTCCATCAGCGAACCCACCACCGATGACAAAGACACGTTATCAGTCAAATCCCAATCCCAAAGGAGCCAAGAGTCCCCCAGCAAAGACAGAAAGAGAACCGGCCGAAGAGTCAAGACAAAATTATTTCCGGACGACAGAAATCTGTCTGTATCCTCAGATGAGTCAAGACTAAGCATTGGTTTAGACAGAATAGCATCTTCTAGTACTCCATTGAAGAATGGCGTCAAGCTTTCCGATTATTCGAATGCTGTCAGCCCGGTGACACCGCAACGCAGCTTCCACAACGAGAGGTGTGATACACCAAGACTTAGCGCAAACCACAGTCACAGACATAGATCTCACGAGAAAAGTTGCCTCGGCGATTTCATTGTGACAGCACAGAAGAGTTCGAAGAAGAAAAAGGGAAGGAACGCGTCTGATGATAGCGAGACGAAGATCGACTTGGATTTGAGCAATTCGGATGTCTTCCCGGAGATAGGTATGAGAAAGTCGAGCTCTTTGAGGTCAGAGAAGCGGAGAATCAAACCGACAAATATAGACAAGAGTACTTCAAGAAAGAGTCTGTCATTGAATAGTTTCAATTCAGAATGTTTCCAACACTCGCCATTGGCTTTGGAAGATAATTTGGCGTTTAAACAGATAATATTCAACCAAAAGAATCGGCGAACAGTTTCGAAGCGGAACGTAGTATGTTGAAAATGGAAAGGCATAAGCTCATGGAGAAATTCAATTATCTGAATACACGCATCGCCGAAAGCAGCGCCTATAATAAAGATAACATATAAGGAATCGTTCGAAAAACCGCCATGTTATGTACAAACGGACATGGCGAATGTTATGTTCAAAGATAAATTGGATATGTTAGTTGATATGTATGATGTGTTTATAAATAAGAACTTAATTTTAAGTGTGAACACAGAGATATATTTTCTAATATCAATACTGCATTCGAAACAAAACGAAGATGATTTTAATATAGCGGAGAAGAGTCTGAAAGAGAACAACTTGAATTTTTACTAAAAGTCATACACAATAGCACATATTTTGCAGTGAAATGTTTATGGAACCTACGTGTGATATTGGAAGTGATTTTGGATAAGAATTCGTTGAAAATACTCGGTGAGAATAAAAAAGTGAGGGGTTTTTATCCGGAGTTGGCGAAGTTTCTGCTAAACTCGTACGGGTTGAAGTGTGAGATGGAGAATGGTCATGAGAAGAGAGTAGAGAATAGAGTGTCTAATGGAGTGATATGTTTCAACCAAGAGACGGACAACGTTGACAATTTCCCGTCGGTGATGAGCTTTCAGAACTTCAAGAAGCAACGGGACATGTTTTATGAAATTGTTAGGTAAGCGTTTTTTTAAATAAACAATCTATTTGTTGCAAGAAATGATAATTGTTGCCTCTCAGTAACTTATTGTAGTCGACTGCTGGACTTAAGTCTACCCCATTTTAGGCCTGGGGGGTAACCACAATTCTTTAAAACAGTTTTGTTGTATTGATTGACGTCAGCATTTTTGTACAAGAAAAGACGAAGTAATATTATTGTAACACTGTTTAAGAGATGGCAGTAACCTCCCTGTTAACGGAACTAAATATCATCTGTCATTCGCAGAAGAGTGTCGGTGGCTCAGTGGTGTGGATTGTTGCTTTCCGATCTGGAAGGCGCAGGTTCAAATCCCGCCATGTACCAATGTCTATTCGATTTTACGAAATTATATACAGGCAGTCCTTGTACTTACAGCATGTTAGGTTCTCGAAAAACGCGACGTAAATCGAAACGACGTATGTCGAGACATATTTTTCCATATGTTTACATGTAAAACTCAAGGGTTAGGATCCATACGGACTCGAAATTTAAAGAAAAACCTGCATTTATAACAAAGGATAATACTTTATTACCAAAAGTAAGTTCTTCAATGATTTTTTTGTGTTTGTGTGTCATTAATTATAAAACTATAATATGATATCAAAATATGCAATGAAAAATAATAAATTAAACTTTTGGCTTAAAGAAACTATCAATTCTAGATTGATTTGCTTCTTTCTTCTTTCTATCATACAGATCTTGGTAACACTGATGGGCTGCACAAATTTTGTTATTAACATTAAAACTTCTCTTAAAATTAGGATCATTTTCTACTAAAATTTTCATGGCCTCACGGACATTGACCTTGCGACAAGGGAATTCTCCTATGCCGGAAATCGAAATAAATGACGTATGTTTGAGGAATAGTATTAAAACATGGTTAGACGTAACTTGAAACGACGTAAATCGAAAAGACGTAAGTCGAGGACTGCCTGTACATAAAATTTCTAAGTTATCCGACGCTCTTACAGTGAAGGAAAACATCGTGAGGAAACCTGCGCACGCCTGCGAAGAGATTCAAAGGTTGTGCGTGAAGTCGTCCAACCCGCACTTGGCCCGCGTGGATGACTTAGGCCTGTACACCCGCGTACGGGTAGGCTAACACTCGGTGGGGACGTATAATTAGTTGATGATATACGAAGTAATTTTTGGTCGCTTATTTCCGTTCGGCCTCCATTATTATTATGTATATATATATATATATGTATATATATATATATATATTATATATATATATATATATATATGTATATATATATATATATATATATTATATATATTAAGTATTATTACTATTATTTCCATTCTCACGATTGCTACTACCACAAATACTAATCAATTTTAACCATAACCCCACCAGATGGTACCAAGATAGCCAGTCGACTGGTGCCTCCAGGTGTTCGTTTAGGGCCCGAGTGAAGACCTTATTGTCTGCCGGCGGCACTGCGGCCAACTATACACATCTCGCTGCGCTGTTCACACAGCATATGCTGGCGAGTGCCCGCCAGGAACTACTCAGGTAGGTGGAGATGGCGGCTGATATGGCAACAGCATATACCAGCTGATGGTTGCTGATTTATATAGACAGATTGAAGAAAAACACTCATCATTACTTAATAATGATCGTTTAGTTACTCTTACTCAGTCTTTTACTTGCATGGAAATATCGGCAGCGAGAGAATAAGAATGAAAGTGTCATAGATGTAGAAAGAGTGACAGATATGTATAGAGTGATAAATGATAGAAAGAGTGACAAATATGTGTAATGGAAACTGATAAAAACGAGTGACTGAAACATAGAAAGAGTGACAAAGACAGAGTGACAATGTGACATAATGACTGAAATAGTGACAGCGACTGATAGAGTGACAGTGTATGACATAGTGACAACGACTGAAATAGTGATAACGACTGAAATAGTGACAACGACTGAAATAGTGACAACGACTGAAATAGTGACAACGACTGAAATAGTGACAACGACTGAAATAGTGACAACGACTGAAATAGTGACAACGACTGAAATAGTGACAACGACTGAAATAGTGACAACGACTGAAATAGTGACAACGACTGAAATAGTGACAACGACTGAAATAGTGACAACGACTGAAATAGTGACAACGACTGAAATAGTGACAACGACTGAATTAGTGATAGCGTGTGAAATAGTGACAGCGTGTGAAATAGTGACAACGACTGAAATAGTGCCACAGACCAACCAGCCAGTGGACTGGTGCGTCCAGGTGTTCGTTTAGGGCCCGAGTGAAGACCTTATTGTCTGCCGGCGGCACTGCGGCCAACTATACACATCTCGCTGCGCTGTTCACACAGCATATGCTGGCTGAATGCCCGCCAGGAACTACTCAGGTAGGTGGAGATGGCGGCTGATATGTGCAGATACAGCTGATGGTTGCTGATTATATAGACAGATTGAAGAAAAACACTCATCATTACTTAATAATAATCGTTTAGTTACTCTTACTCAGTTTTTACTTGCATGGAATATCGGCAGCGAGAGAAAAGAATGAAAGTGTCATAGATGTAGAAAGAGTGACAGATATGTATAGAGTGACAAAGATAGAAAGAGTGACAATATGTTAATAGAAACTGATAAAAACGAGTGACTGAAACATAGAATGAGTGACAAAGATAGAAAAGTGACAATGTGACAGAATGACTGAAATAGTGACAGCGACTGATAGAGTGACAGTGTATGAAATAGTGACAACGACTGAAATAGTGACAACGACCGAAATAGTGACAACGATTGAAATAGTGACAACGACTGAAATAGTGACAGCGTGTGAAATAGTGACAACGACTGAAATAGTGACAGCGTGTGAAATAGTGACAACGTGTGAAAGAGTGATAGCGTGTGAAAGAGTGATAGTGTGAAAGAGTGATAGCGTGTGAAATAGTGACAACGACTGAAATAGTGACAACGACTGAAATATTGACAACGACTGAAATAGTGACAACGACTGAAATAGTGACAGCGTGTGAAATAGTGACAACGACTGAAATAGTGACAGCGTGTGAAATAGTGACAACGACTGAAATAGTGACAGCGTGTGAAATAGTGACAACGACTGAAATAGTGACAGCGTGTGAAATAGTGACAACGTGTGAAAGAGTGATAGCGTGTGAAATAGTGACAACGACTGAAATAGTGACAGCGTGTGAAATAGTGACAATGTGTGAAAGAGTGATAGCGTGTGAAATAGTGACAACGAGTGAAATAGTGCCACAGACCAACCAGCCAGTGGACTGGTGCGTCCAGGTGTTCGTTTAGGGCCCGAGTAAAGAGCCTATTGTCTGCCGGCGGCACTGCGGCCAACTATACACATCTCGCTGCGCTGTTCACACAGCATACTGGCTGAGTGTCCGCCAGGGACTACTCGGGTAGGTAGAGATAGAGAAAGAGTGCCATACACATAGAGAGAGAGAGAGAAAAAAAATACCAATAACGTACTAATATTCGCTTAGTCTTTTTAACTCTGTCGTCCTGTATTGTATTCTTAAATTGTAAGAGAAGAGATAGAGTGAAACTGAGAGAAAAATTAAATAGTAATGACATACATAGAAATAGAAAGAGTGACGGGAAAAGGGAAGGAGTGACAGATTGAAAGAGAGAAATAGTTACAGATTATAGAAACAAAGAAAGAGTAACATAGAAAAAGAAAGTAACATAGGAAAAGAAAAAGTGATAACGCCAAGAAAGTGACATACATAGAGAAAAGTGTCAATTTAAGAAAGAGTGACAGCACCAGAGAAACTGAGACAAAGACAGAATGAGTGCTAATGAGATAGAAAAAGTGTGAAATAGTGTCAGAGAGCAACACTGGTATTGCACGGGACGATATCTGGCACTGCGGTGGTGCCTACCTACACGACTCAGTACCGAGTCTAGTCCCAGATGTTAAATATATAGAAAGAGTGACAAATATCTAGACAGAATGATAGCTATATAGACAAAGTGACTGATATACAGAAACTAAAAAAGGGTGACATATATGCAGAAAGAGTGACAGATATATAGAAACAGTGACAGTTTGAAAGAAGGACTGAGTAATAAAGAGTGACAACGTGTGAAAGAGTGACAGAGAGCAACACTGGTATTGCACGGGACGATATCTGGCACTGCGGTGGTACTACCTACACGACTCAGTACCGAGGCTAGTCCCAGATGTTAAATATATAGAAAGAGTGACAAATATCTAGACAGAATGATAGCTATATAGACTAAGTGACTGATATACAGAAACTAAGAAAGGGTGACATATATGCAGAAAGAGTGACAGATATATAAACAGTGACAGTTTGAAAGAATGACTGAGAAATAGAGTGACAGCGTGTGAAAGAGTGACAGAGAGTAACACTTGTATTTCCCGAAACGATATCTGGCACTGCGGTGGTGCTTACCTACACGACTCAGTACCGAGGCTAGTACTTAAGTTAAATATATTTTTCGTTCACAGGAGTCCAAATTAAGCAAACTCCATAGAAGACTGACTTGCCCCACCACGGAGTCACACAATACGCCTACGTTTGTAGGCGCGCAAGCTTTCTACAGAGATTTCGTGCTCAGTACGGACAGTGAACCTTTCAGGGTCCACCTTCGGGACGCTCTGGCTGCTGAGCTGGTGACCTTGGATGCGGCCAGTGTCGATTGTGAGTTTTCTTATTCCTTTTATACAACTCCAATTCTGCTAATTTTAAATGCGCTTATAGTGTCTTTTATTTATTGCAATAGTTTTTTTTTATTTATTTACTTCCATAGCGTCATCATCATCATCATCATCAGTCATTAAACGTCCCCGCGTGGGGCACGAGCCTACCGTATAGGTGATT
>PQWD01000151.1:0-18041 GCA_019425675.1 Leucinodes orbonalis
TGTTCAAACCAAATATCGTTGTAAGTTTTATGGTAATGTATATCTTTTTTTTAACCCATATTATAGAAGTTAGAGGGGACACACTTCTTTTTTGAAGAAATACCTAATCTTAAAACATATCAATGTTTTGTTTCACTCTAAGGGTACATCGGGTGAAGATGGAGAGCCAGGACCACCTGGTACTGCAGGTCAGCCGGGGGCCACGGGGGACACCCGGGGTGCCAGGGATACAAGGCCTTAAGGGTCACCGAGGTTTCGATGGCAAAGATGGGGCTAAGGGAGAGCAGGGCTTACCAGGCGAGAAAGGACCTACTGGCTTACCGGGACAAATGGGACCTACTGGACCAGTCGTAAGTTGGATTTTTGGAAATCAAATAATTGTTATTTTAGTGTATCTGAAATCCGGGCTGAATAGTTATTTAGTCTCGGATACCATGAGTTAAGATTTTTTTAATTACAAGCTAGCAACTACATTCTTTTCGGTGAAGGAAATCATCGTGAGGAAACCTTCATGCACGCCTGCGAAGAGATTCGAAGGTTGTGTGTGAAGTCGTCCAATCCGCTCTGGGCCCGCGTGGACGACTAAGGCCTAATCACCCTATACGGGTAGGCTCGTGCCCCTCGGTGGGGACGTTTAATGAGCTGATGATGATGATGATGAACTACATTCTATATGAGGCCTTAACAGGGCAGAAGCCATCAATCCATTGCAACTCCCTGTAGTGCAGTGTAAAGAGGCCTGTCCCTACAGTGGAACATTAAATTTAGTCTCGTTATGAATGCATGTAAAATATAAATGATGTCAAAAAAATGAAACCATCACTAAAATAATTTATTTTTTATATTCGTGTCGGGTTTAATTTTTTAACTCTAGGGAATTCTGTGTTTAAGAGTTAAAAAATATATATAGTCTTTATTTAAAATGAATAATTTCCATACCCCAGTCTTGTTTTATTTCATTACTCATTTCACTAAGTATTGAAGCAATAGTGTCCAAGGTCAAAGGATTTCAATCTGACTAACAAATAACTAACTTCTCAATTCTCCCAACCCTCTTAATATAAAGAGTTATTTTATTACCTTTCCTTAACAGGGCCCTGTGGGATCAAGAGGTGAAAGGGGTCGTGAAGGCCCACCTGGGCCTCCTGGAATGCGAGGAGCTGATGGAGCTGTTGGGGCACCTGGTTTAATTGTAAGTGAAAAACTTCTACACAAATTCTCTGAATTCAGTCCCCTTTCAGTACAAATATTAGTCTGCAAGAACATCTTTGATTATTCTTGCGTTATTAGTTAAGATTTCTAGATTTCGAATAAGTAACAATGTTAACTGCTTTGTTGGTAATATATGAGACGTGTAGTGACGGCAGATTAGAATACTCCTACTCTTTTCACAACAGTGTAGCATGGATAAGGACTAGGGGAGTCCAGGAGTGGGCTATCATGGACTGTTATGGTACCTTATATTTAATAGTTTTCTGGCATTATCGCACTAAACTTCTCGTAGTTGGCAATGATATACGCGCATTATTTTCCAGTTCAGGATATCATTCAACTAATATGTTCGTTTTTTTTCCAGGGTAACATCGGTAAACCTGGGGCGCCAGGTTTTCCGGGTTCACCAGGGATGAAAGGCGAACAAGGTGGAGCCGGGCCTAAGGGTAGCCAGGGTTTGCAAGGTCCCCGAGGCGAGTCTGGCCGTCCAGGACAATCAGGAGAGGCTGGGCCGCCAGGATTGGCAGGTCGAGATGGTGTACCGGGAGAAAAGGGGGTACAAGGACAACCAGGCGCACCTGGGCCGCAAGGGTTCCCTGGTCCTAGGGGAACGCCAGGAGTCGCAGGGGATCCGGGTATTCCAGGCACGAAAGGAATGCCGGTAAAGTGATCTTTAATGTGTATACCTTTTTTATTTATCTGTGGTGTAAACGTTGTTTTTGGGATTTCAGCGTAAAATCAAACACGACTCGGTTTAAAACAAAACTTAATAAAAAATCTATAAATCAAACTTTTAAATAATTATGTCCAAGACTTTTTTACTAGATCAGATAATTGTTATCTACTAAAAAAATGTTACTAGAAAAACTCTTAAATAGATTACTTATTGTTTTAAACGATAACTTATTATTTTTTTGTCGTGTTTCCAGGGTCAACCTGGTGAGAGAGGGATCAAAGGTGACACAGGATCTCGCGGAGAACCAGGCTCTTTAGGACCCAGAGGTTTACCCGGTACTGTTGGCCCAGAAGGCAAAAGGGGAAAACGAGGTTTAAGAGGTCCCGCCGGTAACCTTGGTCCCCCGGGTGAACGAGGTTTAAGTGGACTTAGAGGTTTACCGGGAGCCGACGGTCTTATGGGTCCTAAAGGTCAGCCTGGTGAACGAGGAGGAGTGGGATTACCTGGGACCAAGGGTAGCTCAGGAGACCCGGGCAGGCCTGGCCCGCAAGGAGTACAAGGACCTAGAGGTATCGTTGGCAGGCAGGGAATGACTGGAAAAGTGGGGCCGCAAGGTGAAAGGGGCATCCCAGGTGCTGATGGGCGACCCGGCGAACAAGGGCCTCAAGGTTTACAGGGACCACCTGGGCTGATGGGGAGTCCAGGCGAACGCGGGCTGCCGGTAAGTTGAATTGTTTTTTTATAATGAAATAATTAAGCATTGTACATAAGAGACACTTTGTTTGTTTTGACTTGGTTTGTAAATTGCCCTAAGCCCTAATGCTGCTGATATTAAAATGCGCTATCAAGGTCGTTATTGTGTCTCAACAGTAAAAAAAACACTGATTCGTTCTGTTTTCTTGTTGATTGCGTCAGCATTTCACTTAAAGTGTAAAGGCACATAAACTTCTATAAACGTTTTACAGGGTGAACCAGGTAAAGACGGCGATCCAGGTCAGGCTGGGCCTAACGGGCCTAAAGGTGATGCTGGACGGGATGGGAACCCCGGCATTCAGGGCCCCCAGGGTCTTTCTGGACCCTCTGGAGAAAGGGGACCCGCGGGCCCACCAGGACCGACTGGATTTCCGGTATGACATAAAAATACTTGCATTTTCTTTATTTGAGTACTGTCATGCACATGGTAATAGAAAGCTCCTCACGTTTTATTTATGGAAACTGGAATTAAGAATAGTGATAGTAATTTTTAATTAATGATCAATGAGAGAGTAAGGCCTGAACGAACATTAAATTATGAAAACTATAATAATGACTGACTGACTAATGGTAATCTAAGAAAATTGGCTTCGACAAAAGTTAGCGGTCCCCGAGTCCGCTTATTTGCTATCTTATTTTATTTTATAAAAAAATAAATGTTGTCTTAAGTAAATAAATACGGTTAATTATACCTTGAATTTCTGTTCATATAAGGTACCTACTATAATTCAATATTAGAATTATAGCTTACCTATTTTATTTTTCATTTGCATCACATATATTTCTCTATAAGCATCTTTTAACTGCATATATTGCAGTTGTATCAATTTTAACTAATAAAATTTATTTTATTTCGTTTGTCCAGGGAATGCCAGGTGCCGCTGGGTTACCAGGTTCCCCAGGGAAAGAGGGTGAAACAGGTGTCGCTGGGCCAGCCGGACCATCGGGACCTTCCGGTCCTCGTGGAGAACGTGGATTCCCTGGAGAGCGAGGATTGCCAGGGCCGACGGGCACGCCGGGTGAAAAGGGCGAATCGGGATCGCAAGGTGCAGATGGGCCTCCGGTAAATAAAAAATAAATTTCCACTTACATTGACACAGCTCCATTAAGCCCTAAACTATGCGTCTAGCCTGTAAAATGAGTGCTAAACAATGGATGATGTCATGTTGAGAAACCTGTACTAATATTATAAGACCACTGTTAACCAACATGCGCAATAAATGAATATGAATATGAATATATGGATATATATACTTATTTGTAAATATGAATGTAGTATATATAGAAAAACCCAGAGCATCAAACAAGAATTTAAGCTATTCTTTTGAACAAATAAATTAAAATGTGGTAAGCACAGTATCTGTCATGATCAGGTGTATCATTAACAGGTGAGCGATCTGACTTCCGTTCAGTTAATAACATAAAAATATATGGCTCTACAATATAAGAATCATTGACATAGTATATAGTAATTGAACTTACCCTTGTCGACGGCCTCTCCAGGAGACGTCTGTCAGAAGATTTTCTATTGTGACACCAGCCTAGCCCAAGACCCACCCTCGATATCCCGTAGAGCATCCTACCTCTCGTCATCGATGACATGTACTTAACTTTAGATCGTGACGGTAACCGTGAAAAATAAGTAAGTTGAAGTGGTAGTGGGCACATAGTGCGTAGATCCGTTGGCCAATGGGGGCGGAAGGTTCTCGAGCGGCGTTCACGTAACTGAAAACAAAGCGTAAGCCGACCCTAACCAGATGGACGGATGAGCTGTTTAAGGTGGCGGGTAGCAAATGGATATCAACTGCTTGGGATCGGCCTGCGTGCAAATTATTAGGTGAGGCCTTCGTTCAGCAGTGGACATATTAGGCTGTAATTATAATGAAATTTGGTTTTATATTATTCTAGGGGCCGGAAGGTCCAAGGGGAAGCAAAGGTCATCCAGGCCAACTTGGCGCAATGGGATTGCCCGGGCCAAGGGGCATGACGGGGTCGCCCGGGGAGAAAGGAGAACGCGGAACATCAGGACCTGCAGGCCTTGATGGCCCTCCAGGTAATTATCAAATGTCTGAAAATATGTAGCGCAAAAAAGATTAAGACAATAAAAACAACGTGTTAGTAGATTGATAATAATTATTGGTTGCAAGCGAATTATTTCACAGCTTTTTAAAAAGTTTTTTTTTGTACGCGTTGACTTGGCGGATATAATTATTATAACTATGTAGATTAACTAGAAACGCTTTACGTTTTGCAGTCTGCTTAAAACCAATGGCATCGGCAATTTAACTAGTTATATTTGATTGTTAGAGAGATTTCGACAAAGAACAGAAAATATGATTTACATAGCATCCTCGAATTTCATTGAAATTTAATTTAACCTGATTAGCCGCTATCAAAATCTTGGTTCAGGCATCGAATTATCAACTTGGATCTTAATTAAACATTTTTAATATTTATTAGGTCGTCAAGGAGAACAGGGCCCTCAAGGCCCAATTGGACCTGCTGGCCCTCCAGGTGAACCAGCGGAGAGAGGTGAACCGGGTATCGCAGGTGTACCGGGGGAAGCTGGTGCACCGGGTTCCCCGGGTGAGAGAGGCCAGCCGGGAATGCAAGGGGCTCCAGGTCTTCCTGGACCACCAGGATTGACCGGTATGCCTGGTCTGAAAGGTGACCGGGGCTACGCAGGAGCAAAAGGACAACAAGGTTCACCTGGAAGTCCTGGTAAGATATTATAAATATATTTTGCATTAATTCAAGTGTTACAATTAATTGTTTACTTAATAGTTATATTATATTTGTTATTGTTTGTGGTTAATAACAGGTGTACCAGGAGAACCGGGCCTTCGAGGACTTCCAGGTCAAGCTGGTGCAAAAGGTGCTCGCGGTGAGCAGGGTCATAAAGGAGAAGGTGGACATGCAGGATTACCAGGAAGACCTGGTGATTTGGGACCACCGGTACTATTTATTTATATAAAACGCTTACTATTTAAGAATTTTAAGAGTACGTTGAGGATTGTAATAATACCAACGGCGTGTGTTTTGATTTAGGGACCGCAAGGCAGCACAGGTCCAGCTGGAGCCCCCGGTATTCCAGGTGCTAAAGGCGCAACTGGGGATTCAGGCAGGCCTGGTCCGCCTGGACCTCAAGGTTTAACGGGACCTTCTGGCCCTGAGGGACCGAAAGGCGAAAGAGGTAGTGAAGGAGAAGTTGGACCTCAGGGATTGACCGGACCACCTGGGCCGGCAGGGGAGCGAGGATCAATTGGAATTCCAGGAATCGTGGGACCACCCGGGTCACCAGGACTTCGGGGCGCTCAGGTATTTTGATTTTATTACTTTGAAATAATACTATTATTATTTATTCATTTGTCTCAGGCTCTGTCTCCCTCTCTCTTAAACCTATCGCAATCCTCTGCTGGAGACACCCATTTTGTGCCAGATATCTCGATGCTCCGCTAATCTCATCTCTCATCTCAGCCTACACCAGCGACCTTTCTCAAGTCAGACTGACGACTACCCCTACGCTACGCTTGCCAAGATGCAGTCTCCAGAACTCGTCTGCTCTAACGGCTATCGGTTTTGCGACCAGCCTACTGCTACTTCAACTGCTGATACTGCTGCTGCTACTTCAATATGCTGGTTACTTTAGTTCTCTCGCGAATTTCATCATTGCTTGCTCTTCTTGCCCAGTTTATTCTAGACTCGAGTCTTACCCGTTGAATGACTTTTGTGAACTAAACTCACAGTCAATGTTCATGTCTTAGACACTAATTTCTAAGGATATTAGAGAGTAATATTTGTTCACTTTTAATTGCAATATTTTAGGGAGAAAATGGTATACCCGGTAAACCAGGAGCGGATGGGGCTCCCGGGCCGGTAGGGCCTATTGGACAACAAGGTCCACCCGGACCAATGGGAGAACCAGGCCCGGAGGGGCGGCCAGGCAAGCAAGGGCAACCCGGTATTTCTGGAAGACCCGGAGACAAAGGCCCTACAGGGCAGCCAGGGATGTCTGGACCGCAAGGACCTCCCGGACTGCAGGTAATGTATCCACTTCTACCACCTTATATCTATACAGGGTGAAATCGAGAACATTTGCATTTTTTAAAAGAAGGACTTACTCGTGATTTACACTAAATCGCCCAATTATGAGGCAAATATAATGATATAAAAAAAAATACCCTATAAATCATGTTTTAATGACTTGACAATTAATCAATAATACATATTTAAATAATAAAAAATTAAATTAAATATGGGGTCTCGGAGTTCCGCGGCGCGCAGTGTGGCGGAGGGTAGGGCGAGCGGCGTCCGTGCGCTTAATAAAGTAGTCAGTACGAGCTATAATAAATAATCACATTGGTTAATACAATCTTCGTGAAACTGATAAAAGTTGTCAAAACTTATATTTAGACTTGCCAGTACATATTCACTGGTGTTTGTTTAAATTAATATCAAATGTCAATTTCAGGGTCCATCTGGCCCATCCGGACCTGCTGGACCGGCAGGAGAAAGAGGTCCACGCGGTGAATCGGGACCTCCAGGGGTAGACGGACCCCAGGGTCCTGCTGGAAAACAAGGTCCTCCAGGTCTCGATGGTATTAAGGGTGAACGAGGCGAGGCGGGTGCTAACGGGGTAAAGGGCCACGCGGGTCTGCCAGGATTGCCTGGAATGGTTGGAACCCCGGGAAGACAGGGAGAAAGAGGTTTTCCCGGGCCTAGTGGGCCTCCCGGGAAAGATGGTGAGCCGGGACAGAGAGGTGAGTTAAACTAAATGATAGCCTTTAACCGTTTCTTTAACCTCACTAGCCCACTGTACAAAAAAACAGTAACTAAAACACAAATTATGACTCTTATATTTATATTTAACTTTGATACATATTTAGCAACGACTAGTTGTTTGTTGTTGTAGTTTATAATAAAGAAACTTAATAAAAAAATAACAACCACGTCTTAGTTCTAAACGGCCTATTTAGGACCCTTAAGGACTAAGACTTGACCTTTAGTGACAGACCCCAACTTTGCCCATAGGTAACTACTTCACTAGCATCCTTCGCTGCATCAATATATAATCATATATACTTAATTAACAAACTTAAGCAAAACAATCACTCGGAGCTGATGCCGTCCTCTAGTTATAACTATAAAGTAGGTATAAATAGTTTTAGAAGGAGTTCAAACTAAATTTCAGTATAAAGCTCGTTGAACTTCACGAATAATAAATAAATAAATATCCACTGACATTCACACAGCGCCATCTAGCCCCAAGTTAAGCGTGAAGCCTGTATTATGGGTACTAAACAACGGATAAACATACTTATATACATTTTATTTGTAAATACATACACAATATAATACATAGAAAACATCTAGACCATTACAAACAGACATGTTCATGCACACAAATGTTTGTACTGCCCGGGGATCGAACCCGAAACCCTTAGTGTTGCAGTCGGTTTCTTAACCGCAACACCAAATGGGTCGTCAATATCCGAAGAATCCAAAACAAAAACCATTGAGTCGTAATGTGGAGTTAGGCTCAGAACCATCTGCCCAGTGAAGCTGGGCAGATGGTTCTGAGCTGGCCATCAGCAGGCCATCTGCGGCCAACAGTAAAAAGTCATCCGAAGGTTTATATGTAGGTGTATGTGTATGTCTCGTTAAACAGGTCCGCCCGGCCGTGATGGCACTCCTGGTCTACAAGGTCCACCAGGTCCAATCGGAGGACGCGGTCCCCCCGGCGATGCGGGGAGACACGGGCCTCCCGGGCCCGCCGGTCCCCCGGGCCCACCAGGCCCACCCGGCGAGGGTCTCGCTTATGACGCTGCAGCTATTGCTGCTATGCTCCAACAAGGTGGGTTGTTTTATTTATGGTTCGGTTCAAGTTTTGTATTAACCATTGCATACATCATCATCATCAGCTCATAAAACGTCCCTACCGAGGGGCACAAGCCGGCCCGTAAAGGGTATATAGGCCTTAGTCGTTCACGTGGGTCCAGTGCGGATTGGCTGACTTCAAGGCGTGCGTAGGTTTCCTCACGATGTTTTCCTTTACCGTAATAGCGTCGGATAACGTACATATAATTTCGAAAACACACTTGTTCGTGGCGGGATTTGAACCTGCGCCCTCTCGGTAGGAAGGCTACAGTCCACACCATTGTGCCACCGACGCTCATTGCATACATAGTGTGCCAATTTTATCTAAACAAACACTATCGGTCACGGAAGCGTTTTTTTTCGTCTCTCTAGGTTAATTTCAGCATTTTTTGTACAGACGGTATTTTCTTGGTTATCAAGCTCCAGCGAGTCCGATATAGAAGATAAAAGATCTTCTCCAACAGCCCCATTACTAAAACTTAGGTCTCTCGCCTGTCCTAGGCAGTGCTATCACTGCCTGGAGTAGGACAAGAGGCGAGTGATAATCGAGTTTTTGGACGGCTCTTTTCGAAAATCCTATTTTTACCGAACCGGTGGTAGAGTCATAATATTAATAATTGACGATTCAGGAGTATCCATAAAAATAAATTTGAATAAAGATATTTTTAATTTGAGTTTTGGGTTTGGACGATATACTTAAGTAGGTATATCTAATTATGACCATAGCGGTGATAATTAGATTAGAGAACAAAGCATATTTTGCTATTTGTCTTGTTATCGTTAACACAACTTCACATAAAATTGCTTGTTGTAGGCCAAGATTTTAAATTTGAATTTTTTTGATTGATAACATTGATTACCCTAATAAATTATGTATGTAAATATTAAAATACATATAATATTATCTGCCTTTATATTTTTGTTCCGTTCACAAATCGTGTCGCTTATAGTACCTAAATACGGAAGATTCATACAACTGAATAACTGTTAATCTTGTTGTAGGCTCCGTCAAAGGTCCGGATCCTCTCGGCGATGACCCGAATTCGATGCCAGCGCGATTCTTCCGCGATGACATGAGCGAAGCTGAAAGGAAGGAAGTCGTGATGAAGGCGTACGAACGACTCAAAGTGTCTTTGAATAAGTTCCTGAAGCCCGATGGTACTAAAGAGGCGCCGGGAAAGACTTGTGGTGACATCAAATATCATCATCCTGGATTCGAAAGTGGTATGTGACATTAATTATGAACACATTTTCATTTAGCGTCTTGCATAGATAGCAAAAGTTATTGAAGTAGATTGACACTATTTAATGTTAACTTAATTGTATAGTTTTCGCTATATATATATGACATATATGTCACAATAGGTAAAACCTTGTTACTAGTAGTAGTGGTACTGTTAGTAGTTACAAACATTTATTTACCAATACCTATTCATACCAAATCCAATATTAGGTACGTTTTTAGAAATCTTGTGAAAAAACATTGTAGAAATAGAAACACAATATTGTGGAATGTGTTGCGGCAAATACCGCATCTGTCTGGAAATACCGCATATTTCCGGCCAGATACGATCTCCAGTCCTTCAAGAAAAGAGCGTACTCTTGCCGACAACGCATCTTTTAGCTCCTTTGGTGTTGCAAATGTCCATGGGCGGCAGTATTCACATCAGGTGATCTGTCTGCTCGTTTGCCCCCTATCCTATTTCAAAAATATATATATTTCAAACATAAACTTATCAGCTAAAAATTTTATGACTCCTTGTTAAGTCATCCATATAACCACACAATTTAAAGCTGACAGCTATCTGACCTTCCCATGTGCCCGGTAAACCTTTCAAAGCCATTAGCAGCCAACAGCAGTATTCAGTTAGAAAAAAGACTACAAAATTCATGCTTAACCACCAGGTCAATATTGGATCGACCCGAACGGTGGCGACATCAACGACGCTATCATGGTGCACTGTGACATGGACACCGGCAGCAGCTGCGTGTACCCTAAGCCTATGGAGTCCAAGGACATCGCCTACAAGGGCCATGAGAAAGAGGTGTGGCTGAGCGAAATGGAAGAAGGATTTACGGTAAGCCTCTTCAGCTTTTAAACCTTTAACCACTGCTGATTGGTACATAGGCATAGCCACACTGGGCCACGCTGGGGCGCCTGCCCTACCCTGGCTCTAACATATTTTAAACAACAAAAAACATACCGGGGGAGGGGAGGGAGGTGGAATAAGTTCACTGTTGCCCCACCCTGAGCCTAAAACTGGCTATGCTCATGGATGGGTATATGGGTATTGTTATTGTATTTCTATGGCGTGTCTGATATTTTATCGATTAAATGAGCTAATTAAAAAACGAAGCAGTTTCTGAAACACATTAGAATTAAATGAGTTCTCAGAATAGCATTGGTGTTCAAATTACAGTTATGGGACTGTGTGCTATTATTAGTTGGGTAACCATGTTACAAAATCAATGCATATCACCAGAATGTCTAAAAGGTATTGTTTTTCTTAAAGGTCTAGCCAACTGGTTTGCTTTCTCTTGCTCTCCTGTTCTATCTACTGCCATATTTCATGGGAATGCAGAGATTACGATTCTATTAAAATATGTCACTGTCTGTAAGTACGACGGTTCAGCAAATGATGCTGTAGGTACATATGTAGGTATCATGTGATAGAAAAAAGAGAGACGGTTATGAAACTCACAGCCAAGCTTTTTAGAAGAATTCTTAATACTGTACGATCTAATCGTCATATCAAATTTCATTGGGCCACTTCCCATATTGCCACATTTTGAGAACAATTTCAGTATGTCCATAATAAATGGATATCGCTTCACTGTCTACCCGGTGACAGTTAATAATATAGACTTGCTGGGATACCATAAAATATCTGCGCATACATTATATAAATAAAGGTATTCTGTATAAATAAAGGTAGATACGCCACCTGTGCCTCAAAAACGAACCGCCAAAGAGAATACAGTTGAGGCAAATGTACGCAAATGTGTATGCTTCGCTGAATTTGGAACACTTTTTTCGGTTGTTTTGTGAGCATATCACGAATCTATACTTTTTTCATCATTGTCATAAAAATACGTAAGAGGCCGTATGGCGGTTTAGAGATTATCAATTTGACTATCCACTCGATAAGAAGAACATCATCTGTTTTAGATAACATACAAAGCGGACCACTCCCAACTGACGTACCTGCAACTGATGTCGGCGCGTGCGCAGCAGAACGTGACGTTCCACTGCCGCAACACCGTTGGCTACTACGACACAACGACAAGGAACTACCGGCGGGGCATCAAACTACTGGCCTACAACGACGCTGAGGTTCTTCCGCGGGCGAACAACCGCCTAAGATATAAAGCTCTGCTGGATGAATGTCAGGTAACTTAAATACGTTGTTAATTGCGATAAAAATAACTTAAAGGTCCTGTGATTCTGTCTTATTGGTTGTGTGTGAGAGACGCCTTGACATGTTTAACAACTTCATTATTAAAAAGTCTGTATCATTGGTCTGTATAGTATTGTAGGTACCTAAATATTTTGCTTCATCATCACCATGTTGATTTATTTTGCTTAGCACATAAGAATAGCAACCCATTTTAGCAGCTAGTAAAATTATCGGGTATAAGCTTACATATGTTGTCTTTGGTGACGGGCGCATTGCGGCATTGATGGAGAATAATAACTGTCTATCAGTTGTTCATATCCTTCAATGCCGCTCTGTCATGGTCAGGCGTATCACTTACCATCAGGTTAGCGTCCTGACCGTATTGTTACACGATAATAGTATAAAAACGTAACTATTTGTAATAAGGATAAAGATAATACGATATGTATAGGACATGCGATTCCTTAATAATTAAAGTTTTTCTTGTAAAGCTTACGTTTCTGCCTATATAACGGAAGGTTAGCGTAATTTTTGAGATATAAGTTATTCTTTAATAGTAAATTTTTCGAATAAATATATAAGGAGACGTTGGCGTTAAGGTCTTGTCAATTACTAACGGTCCGAGCAGGCGGTTTATAGTTTGATAACATAACTAACTACCTTAAACTAATGACATTCCTTATATGCACCGCTAGTGTACCTGAGCTGATGACTTGATTACGGTGGCTAGTAGCCGATTGATGTTAACTGATAGACATCATTGCGGAAGTCATTGTAGGATGCTTATGGATGCAGTGGTGTGCACTCCATATATGCTAATAAGCAGTGCATACCCTGTGCGTCCAGACAACTACTAAATCGCCAACATATTAAATGATTTCCACTAAGTCATCAACAGCACTCAATTTGACAAAAATGTTAATTATTAGTTGCTTTTGCGTTATTAGTCACTCACTTTGCATACCCTACTCATAATCTCTTTGCACGCCTCTGTATGGTCGTAATTAGGTTTTTGTAATCATCATGTTGTGTAACCGTAATATTTTTATTCCCAATAAATTTCATCAACTTTACCGAACTACGTAAATGTTTTAAAAACAACGAACAAAGATATTGTTTCTAAATATACTATATATCCTTTTCGTAAGCTTTTTATTTGGTCAACACTGAAGCAAACTTCCTTTGTTCGTATGAAACGAATTACATAAGGTGTTTAAGGAAGAAAATTACATTGCGCATATTTAAAAAAGTTGACGAAATGCGACGAAATTTCCATTTTACACAAATACTATCCGTATTATGCAACCCCTTTAGCGCAAGTTTTCCTTGTGTGCGCTTAAAGGCGAACGTATACCTTGAGAGTTCCGAACGCGCGGCGCTGTTTGTTCGGCTGTTTACATGGAAGTGCGCAGTATCAAAGGTTTTTAATAGCTGAAAAAATGCCGTATAGGTGTATAAATAAATACATAAGAGGTCTACACGAGGGAAACGTGTTTATTGTATGTACAAGGTAATTATAACCAGCCTATAATGTTCCAATGCAGGGCACCGGCCTTCCCAACCACATGCCTATTGGGAAATGTCTGGTTTGCGGCCACGACGAGCCTCTCTTACTTCGTTACAAAGTTTTTCTTTAAAACGTTAATAAATGGTATTTTTTAAATTTCAGCACAAGAAAGACGACTGGGCCAAAACAGTGATATTATTCGAGACTGACAAGTCTGGCCGGCTACGATCCTGGATGTGGCCGTGAGAGACTGGCCGACCTCAACAGATGTTCCGGGTGGAGTTAGCCTGGCATGCTTCAGTTAAACTTCAATCTAAAACACAAACTAGATAGCGTTACATTGGTGAAAGATCTAGCTTGATCCTTATTGGTCACTTTTTATGTTTGTTTCTTTTCAAAATGTCAGGTCATTAACAACTAAGTAATAGAAAGAGAGCAAGCCCATCATCATGTTGTGTTGTGCCTCCTGACGAATTATTAAATTACAAAAACCGTTATTCTGAAATCGATTTACTACAGCAATTTACTTTTGATAAGAGTTTTTGTTCTGGTTATAAAAAGTCATCCACTGTTATAATAGGAGCCAGGCAACTTACTGAGGCATGAGGCTGCAAAACAATGTTCCGATATATGTAGGTACCAACTTATAAATGCAGAATTTAGTCTCACTCATAGAAGTCTAGTTTACAAGAGTTCTCAAAGCAATGCTAATGTATTTTTGAATGTTTTTATAAACAATCTATCTCGGGATATGGTTCAATGGTTATGAATTTCCAATTTTAAAATAATAAAAATATTATGGACCTAAGATCTCAATCGAAACGCACCTAACTTCATATTTTCTTAAAAAAATAAGAGTTACAATTTTTTCAATATAAGCCATAATGTCAACAAAGTAGACTTGATAATTTAGGCATAGATACATTTATAATATAAAATGTAACGAGAGATGCATTTATTATTTTTTATAATAATCTATGAGTAGGTAAGAGTCGTTAAAATGTAATTATTTTATATCTAATGAAGTATTGCTTGATATACCTAATTATAATTATGTAATTTGTATTATTAACCCTTTTTCGATATTTTTATAGGCTTTACGGTAGCTCTTTCATTTTTAGTTATTTTTATATAATTTGACAGGTATTTACGAGTAGGTAGGTACTCAACTATTTTGTATAAATTTAAATAACCAACATTTATATTAAATATACCTAGGTACGTATTCGTAGTATACCTACGTAGGTAATGCGTACGTTCATAGAAGGTACTTATGAATTGTTATTTTAATATAATGATCGATTATAGATTTTTATACGTATTATATGGTTTTTAAATATAAAGTAATGCTAAGTCGTCACAACTTTATTTAAAAAAAATAGTTCTTAAATTAAGTTACAAGGGTCCAATTAAGGCTGTACTACGTACTTATACACAATGTAAATATAGTTATCCATAAGTAGGGTTTACTTTAAGTTATTCATGCATGTATATATATGAATAAAATAATTGACTGTGCAATTTAGTGAATAAAATAAATATTGAAATTATTAAGTAACTGATACTCAATTCTATAACTATGTAGTTTCATTATATTCATTAATTCGTTGTAAATAAGCAGTGAGTGAAAGATTAAGAAGCTTACTTACCTACCTTTAATTTAAATTGTAAAACAAGTATCTAATACTTTAACAAAAACTTAAGTTTCATTCAAAAATCCAATAAACCAATAACGTCATAAGTACAATAAATATCACATTTGCTTGCTAGTACCTACCTCTAGTACTAGGATTTTTATTAAAACAGTTGATGATACGCAATCGCATCTTAAATTATCTAGCTAGAAGTGACCGAATTAACGAGAGACTGTTATTTAGGTAATAGAGAGACAAATGGTTATCGGCTACTGCCACAGTATACATTGACTATTCAAAACTTCAACGTAGTTTAGTTAGCAAAATGAACGTAAGGTTTTGGGAACGTTGTTTTTCCCTTGGCTCACACGTTCTATTCATTTGCCAATGTCAAAGACTAATGGCGTTTTTATCGATTATAAAAAGAAAAAAAATAAAATAAATATTACATACACACACTTTAACGGCCATTTTGTAGTTTTTGGCATTAACATGTTAGGTTACGAATAATAATATCCAAACATTTCACAGATCTTCAACTCAAAAGTTAAAAGTATAACAGCGGGAGAAATAGAAGTGAAATGTTTAGTTGGAGCAAGAGTTCTTCATCATGCAAGTGACGAAGGGGGGCACGAGACACGAGCAGCTGGTGCACTGGTCGTCCACGGTGAGCTCGTCTCCGACGCCGAGGGTCACGTTTCCGAACTGACACTCGCCGCTTACCCCGCGCACGTTGAGTCGACGTAGCACTTTTGTATTTGGGGTTGCTGAAAACATTGAGATACTTTTAGAAACCTTTTAAGCAGTGGTTAATGTCACAGTTAACAAGTTACGTGTTAAGGTGATACAATAAAATTATAATATCGCACTATAGATCAAATGTTAAGATGTTATTGGGTACACTGTTGGACAACCCAAATTAAGTTAAAAATGAATCTTTCATTCAGCTCACAATTCTAAATTTGTAAAATCATACCATACAATGAAACAAAGTTTTGAGTTGAATGTTATTTATTGGAACTGATAAAGCAAGTAGGTATGTAACTTCAGTATCAAAAACATTTTAAAAAATAATTACATGTTAAAATTAAAAGATGCGTAATGGCTACGAACTGCCATTCCGCTCTGGGCGCGTGTTCTAAGTTATTGGGAACAAATAAGCAAAAGAGCCTCAAGATGGATAGCCCAGAAACAATGGTGACAGACGCGGTGTTTCCTTATGTCAATTAATTATTTCTTTCTTTCTTTTTATTACTGAAACAGGTACCGGAAGCGTTTGATCTAGTTAAACTAGTCTTTAAATTTTGTTATTAGTTACAACGCTGTACTAGACACTCGTATATGGAGCGATACAGCTCAGATATTTTTATTAGAAGCAACCAAAGATTTAAAAAATACGTATATATAACTTACGACAGTTGAAGCTAATCGGGCAACTGCGCCTGTCTCCCACGAACACTGGTGCGCAGTTGTCAAGGATTTTGTCCTGATAATGGATCTCAATCCCGCAATGAATGTCCCTGCAGTAGGCTGGATTTTCAGCGGTGCCGTTCCACTCCGCAGTGCATATGCACGTCTTGTGAGTCTCCTTCGGCTCGAAAGTCTCGCCTTCTTTGTAAGTTTTGCCATCAACTTCGCATGTCTTCAGGTTCGCAATTGCATCCTTACCTGTAAATTAAAGGCGGTCAAATAACAGTATATTTTTTGTTTGAAAGTGAGAGGGACGAGGAGTCTGCTCACCGACTCTGACAGACGCAGTGGAAACCATTAAGCAAGATAGTTTATTTCTCATTATTGCCCAGCGATTGACCGAAATGACAGATTTTGGGATCATTGCCTGTAATTTCTCTCGCTTCCTAACAATGTTCCCGAAGCACATAAGTGATAATACTTCTGCCACACGAGCCGATAGCTGGCACTAAGAATACCAACCTAAAATACTCAGTGTCAAGCAGAACCTCGAAAACACTTTGACCAGGTGGTTTCTGTTGAGGTTATTGGTTTTCCTAACAGCTCCAATTTTATTAGGAGGTAACTGAGATTTATTTCAAGGCTTCGTACGCGTTGCAATATATATTTTGAAAACTGAAAACTTCGGAAAGCTCCATGCGAATTTCTTCTAAGGGCAACCCCGTAAGAAGAAGGTTGAAATATTGTCCACTATTTAAGTGAGCCTATCCTACCACTTATCAAAAGGGGCAATAGGTGATGGTAGACAATATATTTATTCGTCTTATAATTTTAATTAATTTTAGGATCAGTCTTCCCCTTTCCTCATCTATCATCCACTGCCGACCTTTCGCTAGTCGTAGGATCAAGTGCATTCTACAACTTAATTATTAATTGTTTGACATGTAGTGTTAGTATCATTCCTAACAATGGAACAATAGATCATATCTTTATAAAGTTACAGGCTCATTATATCAGTTATCATGTAGAGCGACACTTAAACGTATGTGATCATAACCACACGTGGAAGTAATTTCAATGCTAAACTATAATAAGACCTTGCGGGCAAAAACTTATAAGTAGGTTTTTTAAACTGTTTTATATGAAACGTATGGTAATCTTAGTAAACTCCTCAAGGAGCAATTACTTGTGGTCATTCATACGAGACATAAATAATATAGGCTTCCTTCACTCCGCAATCTAAAAAACAAAAGCCAAGCATGTTGGTGCATACACTGATGAATGCAGTTTGATTGTAGAATTCTGGTGTCTGAACTAGGCTGAGGGCCTGTAAATCAGAACACTAGATGGATCTAATTTTGTACAACAATATTCGGCAATCAGTAAACTCCGTCATCATGTGGTGGTATGGTGATATGGTTGTATATGCGTGCGTGTCTGTATATGTGCAAAAAATATTAAAAACAATCAGCACATTTGAGGCACGCAAAGATGTTAACTAACAATTCAAATGATCAATTAGTCTAATGCTAACCTATGAATTTTCGGAAAATATATTGGGAGTAGACGTTCTG
>PQWD01000151.1:18125-87772 GCA_019425675.1 Leucinodes orbonalis
TCTGGATGCAAGTCTGGGCAGGTGAAGGCGTCAGGGCAGGAGCTGGAGTTGTCAGCGCGCGGCACCGGCTTGCAGCCTAATTCTAGGTAGAATGCCGCCATGTCACACTCTCCGGCCATGTCGGACCAGCTGGGACCAACGGCTGGATAATACAGAGGAAATCATTAGAGAACTAAGTACGAAACAGAAGAAAAACGTCCATTATTTGTTTATACATACAAATATACTTATAAACACCCAGACCAATACAAACAAACACATTCATGCACGCAAAGGTTTTTACTGCTCAGGATCGAACCCGGAACCCTTGGTGTAATTGCCGACATCTGAACCATTACAGCATATCAGTTTAGTTGCTTGCTTCTGACGTACCTAAAGATGGACATGGTATCCAATTATTCTTTCGTACCGAAACCTTTTTATTTCACTAAGCTTGTAAGCTTAGTAGTATAAATTCCTATTGATTAGCATCCATTTTATTGTCATTTCTCTGGAACATTACGATAACATAACTAGAATAAAGTGTGTTATTATTAACTTCACCTATATTTAAATACCAACAAAGGCTTTCGTACAATAACAGGCTTCAAACTTTCTAGGAAGTTTTAATTCTTAGAATAACTTAACCCCTTTGTGTATTAATAAACCCCATTTAAGCCAATTTTCGAATGCTAATCATCCTTAACACTATCCTTTGTGGAAACAAACAAAGTGTAACAGGGCAGTTTGTTTTATCTTCTTATTAATATATATAGTACCCTAAATATACTCCTGCACAAGTTGGAGCAGACGAGTTCTGGAGTGGAGACCGCGTCTTGGCAAGCGTAGCGTAGGACGCCCTCCGGCCCGATGGACCGACGACTTGCGAAAGGTCGCTGGTGGAAGCTGGATGAGAAAAGCGGAGGACCGGGATGTCTGGCGCAAAATGGGGGAAACCATTGTCAAACCATGTCCAGCAGTGGACTGACAATAGGTTGAAGAGAGAGAGAGTACTCTAAATATTTAATGTCATCGTCATTATTGTCTAAAAAGAAAATAGCTGAATGAAGGTCTTCCTTGATTACTTCTTTGCGGACCGATCCCTAGCAGTCGACATCCATCGTCTTCTCGTCACCCGAACCAGGTCTACAATTCATCTAGTTGAGGGTCGGTCTGCACTTATTTTTCTGTTTCCATGGATGCCATTCGAGTGCGTAGAACTGGTGGCCAATGTGGCGAAAAGTTTCTCGAGTGGCATCCATGTAACGGAAAACGAAACGTGGGCCGACCCCCAACCAGATGAACGGATGACCTAGGGATGTCAATCGCTAGGGATGAGTACACTTGGAGATCTTTAGGGGTTTTCGTTCAGCAGTGGAGAGTTTAGGCTAAAAAGATGATGATGTGTAATACATTGTATAATGGGTCCCCCTTAAACCTCCCTTTACTCTTTACTTGAAATTTATATACCACAATAACCTTGTACTAATATTACCAATTTGTAAAGTAAACTTTCTTTTACATTACTCATAAAAAAACATTTATTTTGTTCCATAAATCTAAACTCACCTAAGTATTTATTTTAATTATTTTTTATGACGGCATCTGAGGTAACAGATGTCTCAATATTTAACAGATGTCTTAATATTTAATTATACTGTAACTATAAATGTACTATAGTGAAAAGCAAATTTTACTGTTGTGAAAAGTTATATAGTACCAATATTTATGACTTGCCCTATGGTAATTTAAGTTCGCGGTTTTGTACCGCAGCCTAAACATCGTCTCGCCACTTTCCTTCTGCTTTGTTGTAAATGGAATTGCTGATAAGTGTATAACCGGTCTTTCCACACTTAAGATTATGAAAACACTAGCTTTTCCCGCTGCTTACCTCGCTTTTAATTCGAGGTTCAACACGGTTACTCTTTCCTAATTTAGAAGATTCACACAACCTTTAAGTTAAGTACTTTTTTTCACACTCATTTTCGCCTTCTATTTCTCGTTGTTAATAAAGAGTTTGTGTAAAAATACTAGGCTTTTTATCTTTAAACTGCGAAAAATAGTCAGTATACTAATTTTTTGCTCTCTTCCTATATTATTGATGTATGTTCCATATAAACTTCCACCCTCTTATAGAGAAGTTTAGAGAGGTTTTCTAACACCTCGTATAGAGGGGTTAGAAAGATACAAAACCTATATCGTTAATCTCTTTAAATATCTCCACATAAAGAATCAGGTAAATCCGTCCGTCGTTCCGTTTTGCCGTGAAAGACGTACTTTACTTTATTACAAGCCCCAGAGTCTGTCCGTGTTATTTATTTGTTTCAGTTATTTAGGTTTTGTTTTACAAACAAAGGATCGATGTCTTCGATATGCAAAAGGTGCACAAATGAAATACGAGTAGAACCAAGTTATATAAATTAGCTTAGAAGTTATCGGCTGAACGTGGATATAACATGTTAGCACTGGCTGGATCACCAATTTTAATGATTCTACTTATAATTTGCATACTGTCTGTACATATAGAAAACTTGTCGTGTATAGTTGACTCATGTACATGACCTAGAACCTGCATAAACGTTTGTATTAGCTAGATAATTAAGGCTGTGCTCAACATTAAATTTGCAGTTAATACTTAGTGTGGCATTGACAAAACCTAAATAAAGAAACGTGTTTAAATGTAGTTTATAAAATAGTCAAAAAATTTAGTAGTTGTTTGATAAGACAATCCCATTTTGACATAACTAATTTTTATGTTTAGAGATTACATAATATGTATTACAGACAATCTATTCTGAGCTTAAACGAGTATAACATATTTTTTTACAAGATCTAAAAAAGCTCACGTTTTTGAGATACGGATAAAATACGCTACACTTTCTATATACGGATAAAGTCTATGATTAGATGGACCCAATCATTCGTCATTGGCGGTCAAAGGGTTAAGGGATATAAGGGAATCCTTCTGTTTACTTTTTTTTCTACAAAAATAGTTCGCAGTCAAGCAACCTGCATCTGGAAGAAAGTTGCTTCTGTCGCTTATTCCCGTGATTCCAAACAGATCATATTGCTGTTGCTATCATGTGTCCAGCCCGGAATATTAAATAAATTTCTTTGACAATACGTGTCGTTTATTTTATCTTATCGCGAAATGCTCGGACAATAAAAGAAAAAGTATTAGATTTCATTAATTTCTTGTAAACCTCACAAAAAAATCTTGTGTTTAAGGTATTTAATTGGCCATGGATTAATGCTGTATTGGTTAAAATCGCTTCAAAAATTTGCCATTATATGTTAAAGAAAGTAAATGACAAAAAAATATTATTGTGGGATATCCATATACATATAAACCTCTATCTATTAAAAAAATCCGCATTAAAATCTGTTCCGTAGTTTAAAAGATTTAAGCGCACAAAGGACATGGGGACAACAAAAGCGATTCTGTTTTATGCTATGTAGTGAAGATTTTAGGAGTTACATAATATATGCGTAATAAGCACTTGTAAAGTCCTCGATCTGCATAAATCAAATTATAAATGTGTTTCCTATTTAGTTGTGCAACCCAGTAAATATCAGTGTGGTAATGCAATGATAACATTACGTTTGTGGTCAAATATAAAGTTTCACTCGACCTGTGACGAGATATTATGTATTTGTATATTAATTATGATTGTGCAAATAATCTTGGCTTAATTTTGTGTTACGTATATCATATCATTTGTTTGATTTGGAATATACAATGAGGAACTCACATCATCATTTATTTATTTTTTTATTAAGGACAACCAACAAAACAATCACTGAATATACAAGTTTGGTTACATAAATCTAAATTTAGTGCTAAAGTGATGTCTTAATTATAGGCTGCCACGACATGCATAAGAAAAATAATCTGCTGCTGAAGCCCTACGATTATTAGTCTTGGGATCAAGAAATCTCCATTAATGCAGCCTCCAAAGAAGCAGCACAGTAGTATTAATAATAATACTTAATAATATCATCATCATCAGCTCATTAAACGTCCCCACCGAGGGGCACGAGCCTACCGATAAGGGCGTTTAGGCCTTAGTTGTCCACGCGGGCCCAGTGCGGGTTGGAAGTTACATAAAAGTTCTTTATAAACATCTTTTTATGATCTTTTTGATATAATGGTGGAAATGTCGGCCATTACTCCAAGGGTTCCGTGTTCGATCCCCCGGCATAACAAACATTTGTGAGTAATTGTGATCATGAACATATGTTTTTTATGTTATAAAGTAATGCTCACTAGGTGGGAAGTGATACGCAGACAGATTTGCATTGATAGAGACCAACAACTGATAGACAGTTATTATACTCCACCAATGCCGCATGGACCGCTAACTTGCGAAAGGTCGCTGGTGGAGGCTAGATGAGAAAAGCGGAGGACCGGGATATCTGGCGCAAAATGGGGGAGGCCTATGTCCAGCAGCGGACTGCGATTGGTTGAATAGGAATGCCGCATTGCGCCCGACACCCGAGATAACAGATGTTAGGTCTCTTATACCCGGTAATTGAAATAACTACAGTGCCCTCATCTCGAAACACAGAAGTGGAAAACACTTCTATATTTCATGACCTGTACACTTGGTGTCATAAAAAAGGCGCCAGATACAATAAAAAATCTCTGTATTCCTGGCAATCAATAGATTAAAGAACAAGTTAGCGACCAAGTAGACTGTCAACCTTAAAGTTTAGCGGTAAATGGAGCCTCTAAAACACTTTTGACTGAAAATTTAACTACAATACGTTGCTAACTTGAAAAACGTGACGTACAATTATAGTAATACTGTTGTTCTAAGCAGTGGCGTGCACAGAGATTATGAGTAGGGTATGAAAAGTGAGTGACACTAATCGCAAAAACAATAAATATTTACATTTTAGGGTGTAATATATTTTAGTTAAAGTGTTATTTACATTTTTGGCAAATTAGTTCTGTTGTTGACGGCAGATCGCCTATGGTCTCAAATCTGGATAGGAAAATTGGCGAATAAGTGGGAATCATTAATATGTTGGCGATTTCGCGGATTGTCTGGGCGCACAGGGTGCACATGCACTGCTTATTTGCATATATGGAGTGCACGCCTCTGGTTCTAAGAGATGGCGGTAACACCCCAAGAGTTAAAATTTGAGTATGTACATATTCTCACACCTATAACAAATGTTATAAGTTAATTTGTAAGTCCCTAATTTAACTAATGTTATGTGAGTCGTTTAAATTTACAGTCAAGTGTAGAAAAAAGGACCTTACCACGGACCGCCATTAAAGCACTTTTCAAATGAGGGATAAAACACAATTCTATTCCTAACTAAAGATGATAGATAATAGCTATTTTGAATAGATGCAATCGATGCTAATGTGTTCAACCAAATTTAGTCAGTCAATGAATATTAATTAGAGAAATGGCTAAGCCCGCAAGACACCTACTGTATGACTTGTACAAGTATGTCCGTAATTAAGCTAACAACTTTATGTAATGGTTTTTTACCAAATTATTTGTTTGATAAAACCCATAATTTGCTATATTCAAAAAATATCTACGAGTATATCTATTTTTCTATGATTTCTCAATAGATAGGTAGCTAATCTTTTATCAAGTTGGTATTTTACGAAAGGCAATGACTGAACCAACCTTTAACGTCCCATTGGAGCGCACAGGCTTTTCGACACTTCTAAGAGATTTTATTTGTAAGTGTTACCAAACTAATAGGAAATAATTTTAAATCAATAACGTTATAATCACAAATTAAAGAATACTAATTATTTTAGTTTGAAAGATTATTTCATCATCATCAGCTCATTAAATGTCCCCACCAAGAGGCAAGAGCCTACCCATAATGGGTGTATAGGCCATAGTAGTCCACGCAGGCCCAGTGTGGATTGGCCGACTTCACGCACAACCTTTGAATCTCTTCGCAGGCGAGCGCAGGTTTCCTTGCGATGTTTTCCTTCACCGTTATAACGTTGGATAACGTACATATCGAAAATTCGAAAAAACATTGGTACGCGGAGGATATGAACCTGTGCCCTCCAGATCGGACAGTCAACAACAATGAGCTACCGACGCTCTTAAAAATAAATTTATAGGTTTTCAAATTTGTTAAAAAGTTTATCAATCTATGTTATGTCAGGGGTTTTTGCTTGCAACCAAAGCAAGGTTTAATTTATATTATAGCACCAACGTACCTTAATTCTTAATTGCATAATGCCAAAAAGCTATTTATTGGTTTCGTAGCTTACAAAAATGTTTAAATCCTCGATTAGGTTTTACAAAAAAGGGGGGCGGCTTACTATTGATTATCGCTATAAATACATTATTAAAACTCAAAAGAAAGGGCATTACGATTAAAAATGTTTGTTCACAACATTTTTGTTCAATAAAAGTTAGTATTTGCTGTCAACACGTAAGTAAAAATATTAAATGACCTATATCAATCCTAATTCCCGATCAGTGACTTTTAATAGATAATGATTTTTTTCCTTGATGAAAGATTAGTTAATAAACCTGATAATGATAGATAGTAGCTTCGATGAAAGATTAGTCAATAAATTTGATGAGCGGCTCTTAGTAAACGTAATGTAACACTGTTTGTTAAAGTAAGGTACAATGTTCAGGAAGTACGAAGCTCTTAGTAAACACTTCAACGACCATGATACTTACATAGAGCTATAAAGAGCAACACAGCCTTCATGGTGGTCCCCGGTTCAATACACCAATTGTACGACGAAATAGTAATTGGCACTTTTCCGCGCTGTTTTACAACAGTTTTCTTTGACGGGATATTTTTTCGATCGACGCAGAGTTCGTGTAATCGTGCGCTTCCGTCCGAACTTGGAACAAGAATGACACGGTGGTGTGCGCTTGCGCACCTCTTCTGGTTACTAATGAACTTGTATGAGTGTTATTTGAATTATTGTTACAGAAAGTATTACAAGGACTTCACGAACTTTAAAGTCACTTACAGGAAAGCTTCAAAATGTTTTTAAAATTATTTTACAAAACATAAATAACAAAAATGTAATTTACCAATTTTGAACTCGATATAAAAGTATGAATAGATTAAAACACAACCAGCTATAAATAATTATTAATATTCTTTATTCATTCAATTAATAAATCAGACATAGTAAAAGGATACTTTGCTTTCTATATCATCAAATGTTAGGCAATTACAAAATTGTTTGGTTCAACTTAACAACCTTTTATGAAAATGTACACACGGTACAACAATAATTGTCTAAATACATGTATATGTACGTAAAAAACATGATGACGTCATTATCAGGTATAATAAAATTAACTTAGAATTACAAGAGTACAAGGCACTCGTATTCAGTGGATGATTTCTCTTCTCCATCGAAGGGGTAGTAGCATGTACCGTGGCTGGGATGGATCTGAAAAAAAAATAGGATAAGGTATATTAGTCATCATCATCAGCATAATATGTCCACTGCTGAAAGCTAATTCCTAATGAGCCATGGAATCTACGCACTATGTACCCTGGCCACTGCCACATCAACTTGCAAACCCTACGGACTATGTGACTCTGATTCTCTTACGGATGACGTAATTTTGGGAGTAACCACAACAGACATAATGATTTTCTATTGTGTCTGGATTCCCGACGTGCCATGGGCTATCAATTCCAACTCAATTTCAAAAAATATTTTTCCAATGAATAGGTGCCTTTAAATCTTAAAGTATATAGGTACTTAAGTGGGGATAGGCAAATGGTTACGGTCACAGACCTCAATGATGAAGGCCAAACAGTAACAGGTACATTAACTCAAATTTAAAATATATATTTTTTCAATTTTATTGAATTCGGGTTTTTAAGAATCTATCACCGATTTCTAAATAAATAAATAAAGAAACAGTAAAATATGTATCTAATAACAGCCAAATATAATTTTGCAATAGCTAGTCTTGGGTCTCATAAGTGTAAAAAATTTCTTTCTTTCTTTTCTTTAACAATTGAACAGCATTCTTCAATAAGTACCTTGCCAGGGGTGGTGCATCCGTCATGGGTGACTCTACCGTAGTATAGAGTCTCGCCACCAGCGGTACAACCGGCTGCGACTGCTCCCGGAGGTACTTGACCGTTGGTGCTGAACTGCCACGAGAACATGGACGGCACGAGCACCTGCAATTCAATAAGATATAATGATAAATGTGGTTACAATATGGCAGATACGGAGTTTTGCGTGTTGACTCGAAATAGGGATACATATCTCTCTTCAACCTATTGCAGTCCACTGCTGGACATAGGTCTTCCCCATCTTGCGCCAGACATCCCGGTCCTCCGCCTTTCTCATCCAGCTTCCACCAGCGACCTTTCGCAAGTCGTCGGTCCATCGGGCCGGAGGGCGTCCTACGCTACGCTTGCCAAGACGCGGTCTCCACTCCAGAACTCGTCTGCTCCAACGATACATAGGGATACATATAGTATGCGGCAATTCGAGATGATATAGTACGATTCACGAATGATGACCACTTCGCCGAAGTCCTTTTTAGGTATCTTTAGAAGTGCGGTGGCGGCAACACAGCGGACATTTTTGTATTTTCTTAATGTTCATATTTTCAAAATTTCAGAATTATATTGTCTCACTATCATTAAAATAGTCTTCATCTTACGCAGAAGGCCGCCATTTGTGGTCATCTTTCTAAAACGTACTTTAATCGGGGACATAAAGCACGGGGAGAGGGACACCCCGTACACCGTATTAGTGATGCACGAGCCCATACCGACCGCGTTTATCGATTTCAATCTAGCTCACCTTGTTGGTTGTTGTGTTTTGAAATGACTTCGGTAGATTCCTCATCACGTTTTATGTATTCTTACTAGCTACTAGCTCATTTCAAATTTATAAGAAAATTTATTAAATATTACTTGTTAGCAATTAACCATGTTAATTTTAATATATATTATATAATATCCACTGACATTCACACAGTGCCATATAGCCTCAAACTATGCATTAGCCTGTAATATGGTTACTAAAAAACGGATAAACATACTTCTTTGGTTCCACTGCAAACCAGCGCCTTGACAAAACTGTCTTGGCATTAGCTAAGTGACCACCATATTGGTAGCATTATTGTTATATTAAGGACTAACATGTTATAATTTGTATTGCATCAAATAAATATTTTTCTTTCTTTCTTATAGAGGTACTATTTTTTGTGAATACATACATTAGAAAACACCCAGACCAATAAAAATAGTCATGTTCATGCACACAAATGTTTGTACTATGCACACAAATGTTTGTAATGTACACTAGGATCGGGCCCGGGTGCAGTAGCCTACGTTTCAACCACGACATCAGATGGGTCGTCAAGTCGTCGTCGTCAGGTCGTCAAGGTCGTCGTTAGTCGTCATAATTGTAACTCCTCATTAACAAGCTAGTATGGGAAGGACAGTGCCAAGACAGGCTAGTTGATCGACTTATCGTATATGTGAGTTGTTGTTTATTAGAACAGATATGTATCGCTTCAGCTCATCCTGATAAAATTATCTACAACATGTTCACATATTTTATCATATTGCAATGAAATCATACTTATTATAAGTACATTACGCCGATTATCATCCTCCATCGTCGAAGTATCATTTGCTCGTATATAAACACGGTCACATGAGCACCGAAGTTAGAAAGGAATAATAAGAGTTGTGATCCAATGTCCAAACCACAACTTCTTCATACATTTATGATAAACAAATGTAAAATAAATAAGTAAATAGTGGTTTTATCACATTTAACATCTGATATTTTTACAGGTAACTAATAAACGAAGACAACGTTAAAAGATAGTCAGGCACTCTGTATGCTAGATGGTTGAGCTGATAGACTCTACACAACATTTGATTTGTTTTATTACGTATCTCAAATACAACATGAAAAAGAAACGAATAACATAATATGTACTAAACTAACGTGCATGTATTAATACAATAATACACATTTTAATGGATAGTAATTTGTAGAAAAGGTAAACTTTTCACAAAATCACTGTTTAATAGGGATTGAGGTAAGTGTCATTGAATCGATTTAACTGTATATGTGACTTTAGATCAATGATCCCGACATACGATTACCACTAGTAGTTATAAATCTCTTCTCTCTCATCCAGCTTTGACTAGCAACCATTAACATGCGATCAAAGGATCTTGATCATCAAGAATCCAGACACAATGGAAAATCGTTTTTGCGTCTCTGGCTGTCGAAGGCTAAAAAATAAGTTGATTTACCTCAAACTGGTCGACTAAAATTTCTTCGCCTAACTGTCCGACGTAGCAAGCGTTCTTGCTAGGGATCACTTTGGCGGGCAGGATATCGCCGTTATGGCGCGCACGCCCGGCAAAGATCGCTTCACCATCAGCGTCGGTGCCAACACGCAGCGCGCCTGGCGGGATGCTCTGCTGGCTCAAGCACGCGGGCACCCATTTGTATGTACCTAAAAATTGAATTAACCACATTATTTGAGCCTTTTGGAGCTGACCCTTGGACCATTGATTCCAAGTTCTCACCGCTTCTACAGTGATTTAGTAAAACAAATGAATATATAAGTCAAAGTCAAAGACAAAAGCTTTTATTTGCGAAAACACAGTACATATTTAGGTGGTATTATATAACATAGGCGCAGTATGTTTAGCCTGCTCGCAGGCATGCAAACATACAACCTTACAAAAAATTAACCTAACAAAAAATATAGATCGATCCACGAAAGATAAACACAAATGGCGGCCTTCTGCGCAAGATAAATACTATTTTAATGATAGCCGTTCAGCCGTTGCCACCAACGCACCTCCAAAGGGATAAAAAAAAATCTTCAGCGCAGTGGTCATCTTTCGTAAATCGTACTATACTGGCAACCAAAGGGCTCGCGTATTTCTTGGTCAAAATATTAGTTGGCTATTCAGCGTGAAAATGCAGACAACTTTTTAAGACACGTTAACTTGTTGCTTTGACAGATATTTGGGACATTGTTCTTCTTTAGATTTTAACTTCTTCTTGTTTTCCATCTTTTTTAATTTTTATCAAGAAGTGTATGAAATAAGTTCATTTCATAAGTCTAATGAAGAGAAGAAAGACACTCTCTCAAACCTAATGCAGTCCACTGCTGGACATAGATCTCCTCGATTTTGTATCATATATCCCGAACCCGCGCATTCCTCGTCCAGCCTCCACCAGCGACTTTTCGCAAGTCATCGGTCCATAGGGCCGGAGAGCATCCTACGCTACGCCCTAGTCATTAATTCTACAGTAATCAAATTGGCGTGCATGCCGATTAATTCGCCGAAAGACAGAACAGCCTTAAACCAATCGTGACTCCATGTTTTTTTGTATATTTAGAGTAATTAATGATTGTCTTATAACGCTTCGCTTTTAAATTATTCAAAAGACTGATAACACTGTTGTAAATGTAAGGTTTTATATTGCATACTGAAATAATCAAGAATTGTTAGATGTTGTTGGTAAGTTGTAATGTATATAAACGTAATTGTTTTTAAACAAGAAAACAACAACAATGTAATTCCGACAGTTGGGGCCGGTATACTCAGCTTAAAAACATAAAAGATGTTTTATGAAAGTTCTTAGATAACAAAAGATAATCCTCTGATAATATCTCTATTATTGATAGGATCTCTCCATGGTATTAGCTAACTTGAAGCGTATAAATTTGGGTCATCCTTTTGTGTTATTTTATGGCATGTCTCTTCTTTACTCCACAAATAAGCTACATAAAATCATAATACTATAGAAGCATTCCTACTATAGCGGGAGAAAATGGTGGGATTGTAGGAGATTTTTCACGTTATTCTTCAGGTAAAGCAATTTTCTGCAGGCCCTTTAAAATATAACCAAACCTTAACAGAGTCACGAGTAGATTATTAATAGGTTGACTAGTTTGTGTTTGTTGATCTAGTTTTAGTAACTATTAACTTTTTCAAGACTTAAGCCTACCTCAACTCAGAGCATTCATAATTAGCTACTTACGAGTAAAATCAATATAACAACATATTATGCTAATTGGAATAAGCTTACGATTAATTTATGGACTTTTAAATTAGACAACACAATACATTTAGGCAATAAATTGACGACACACATAGTGTTGTTCTATCAAATAACGTATTAAGCCATAATTATGTTATAAATTACTTAAATATGTTAAACATTAATTTAAGTAGTGTTCCATTTTAGTTTTTCCAAAATAAAGCGCACATAATCATCTTTTTATTGCCTACGAGTATACAAAACAATACAGCACATGAAGCTCGGCCAAAACTCTTTATGGTAAAATAAATCAACTGTTATCAATCAAATTACATTTCTAGCACAAAAAGTGTTTCTTTAACTTTGCCTTTACTATAGCTTATTATATCAATTATTGCCATTTCATTATCAATTGCATGTAAATATTAGTTTCAAATTTGATCAAATACATTTTATTAACCTAAAATACCCGGTTTTAAACAGCCATCAGATAGGTACACTTATAAGCTAGATAGAGTAAGTCTGGATAGATAACCATATAGAGAATTGGCCCAACATCGGCAAGCAAGACAACAAAAATAAAATTGAGATAACACCTTATTCCTACATTAAATGAAATGAATCATGAAAACCTTGAGCGATGAAAAGAAAACTTATTTATTATTGAGTTGTTTTTGCAAGTATCAATGGGGATAAATTAATATAGCAAAAGATTATGAAAATAATCCACTTCGATGTCGATAAATATGATTAATGGGTATCTGGTATATTTATTTTATAATAGGAATAACAAATTGTTGGTTAATTCTACTTAATTTATTATCTCTGGTCCCTATAACCAAAATATATCTTGATCGATTTGAGTAAACAGATTAGTCATCGCCTTTTTATAAACTAGCCTAATCTCTAATGGATACCTACTGAATACTATTGACAATAAGACTTGGGCTTACATTTCTGTCGTTATATACTTCTTAATTTGGGTTGATGAAAATGTAATGTTTCTAGAAGGTGTTATCTCATAGAATCACATCCAGACTTACTCCAGGGTAGCTCGACTGTTTCGCCAGGTAATTCCGGTACGATCTCAATAGGTCCGTCCACAATTTGTACGCCTTCACCCGACGGAGGGGGTACCGGGTAAAAGAATGCAGGGTGCACGGGGTAGAAAACAACCCCTGGAGCAGGCATCATATGTGGGTAGGGACCCGCTTGGCCGGGAACTCCGGGTGGGGGTTGGCCATAACCGTAATACGGACGTCCTGGACATTTTTGAAAATTAATATCATATTTCTATACTGACACAATATCATAGTATTATTACATTTGATCGCCTATAAAGCACACTGACGAAGTACCTAATGATCGTACTAGTCGCCTATGGAAACTTTAAAAGTTGCAATTGTTTTACTACAAATTATAGGTAAAATATAAGAAAGATGTTAATTTCCTTAACAAATACCACAATAGATACCATTTGAATTGCTTTGAAAAATTCGGCAATTTTTATTTCAAATGTACACTCATCAATATAGATTAGTAGTGTTATCATATATCTACTTATCTTGTAATTTTTTGGTAAGTAAATACCTATATCATCAGACACACCTATCCTACTTATGCCGCGATTTCTTCGCTAAAGTGTGCAAATAATTGAACTGCGCGCTGTCATTAAGACCGTACGTTGCACTTGTGACAATAGTTGTACCACTTCGCTATGCTATTTATTCTGTGACTCCGACGGGCTATTTGTTTTACAGCTCATTGTTACTTACAATTGCCTGAGCTCAAGTTTAGGAGCTAACTAAAACCAACTTTAGTTGTATCACCTTTGGTACAATATCATTTGTTGCATATTATGATAATAAGCTGCCGTTCCATGTGTAAAGATTTTTTCTATTCTTTCGCAGATATAGTGTTTTCAAGATATCATTGATTAATAGGTAGAGTAACCTTAATATTTTGAAATGATATCTGAATGAATCAACTAATCGTGTCTATCAGACTTTAAAATACAACTAAATAACTTACAAGTAAAAATAAAACAAGAAATCTTGAAATTAATCGCACAATTATTGTTACCTCCGATAAGGATGTACCTGCGTATGTATTGGTTATAGCTAAGGTACATTTGCTGATAAATAATATCAGCAACGGTATGATTCGAGTTTTCCAATAAGCTTATCTATACCTTGAAAAACTATTCTTTCAGTGATAAAATATATTAAATAATACTTTTAAAGTAGTTTTCATCCTCATGAATTATATTGATAATCGAGAACTGCATAGTAGATTTTACTTTGTATAAATAACTTATAAAATAATACGTAGTCCATAATTTATATTTTTTTGTTAAAAATTAAATATAGCCGTTTTTGAATTTAAAACTATATTTAAGAGACAAGCGGGTGGTATGACATTGTAAGATACCGAAAGACGTTAAATAACATGAGAATACTCAATGCTCTACTTATTTAAAAAACCGTCTTTACAAATAAGTTGCTAAATTAAACATCAACAGATAACACAAAGCATACGTGCTAATCCGGAGAAGGATATATAAAGCTATATATTTCACAAACGATAAAGAACACTTCAAAAACGGATCACCTACCTGATTATATTGAATAAGTAATTGGAACTTATGACGTGTGACCCACGATGTCAGGTGTTTTTGACCTCATCAAATGTAATAAGAGTAGTTTAAAGCCTAGCATAACTATTTCGGTAAATTCATTACTATTTTGAGCGCTTTCATTGTTCTATTCCGTTTTTAGTAATCAGCTTCGATGAATATCATATTTTTAAAGGAAATACCTGTCTTTTTAATACATTGTCGTTTTTACACCGGAAAAGGGAAACAAAAAACTTTCAATACGGTAAGAAATTAAATCATTATTTTTTTTACCGTTTATCAACTTTACCAATTAACCTGAATCACAAATTCTATAAATAATTCAGCCACTTGGCATTTTTAGGAGACAGGTATTCAAAGAAATGCTTTACAAATAAAATCTATTTATGTCTTGTGAAATGCCTGACACGTCGCATAGCAGATACATTTTCTAGATATATGTATAACGTTATCACTAGTTATCAGCTCACCTGCCATGATGTATCTCTGCTCGAAGTTCAGCAAACAAACTGTCACACAGACAAACCTCACCACGCATATATATTACGCTTTGGCAAATATATCTAGATACTTCGCGGTGTTTCCATGAAACAATGAAGCATACTAAATTTGACTGATAAGAATATTTCAGTTGAAAGTGGCGCCGTTATCAAAGACCTTTTTTATTTGGTTGTTAAGAAAGTGAAGCGTTCTGTAACTTCGGTGAAAAGAGACCTAAGTCGAGAAATTTTAATTATGGGAAAACGCGTTCAAATTAATAATCTTAATCCTAACATCAAATATAATACCAATGTTGTTTATCTACAATATTAATACTTTGAACGGTTTTGAAAAGTCAGTAATGAAAACACATTCAATGTGTTTTGAGTGTCTATAGCTTAAGTTTATGGTTTATGAATAAACTTAACAGATTCACCGCACTGCTAACGATGTGCGTGATTTTATTGACTAAATTTAAAGTGTTCATAGATGGATTGAGGGCATAATCCAATCTTCGGTCTTATGCTACAACCCATCGGGACTCATGTCAACCGCTACGCCAACCTTATCTGCACCTGGACCTGCTGAACAACCTACAAAGCTCTGTTCAACTGCCAACTTAACTGGGGCAGCCAATAGAGATAACAGGATATGAGGAGGTTTCTATTCAGGTGAAGCAATAAAAACCATCTGCGGCCAACAGCAGAAGTCAGAGTAGCAAACCCCAAACACGTCAACGTCAACTCTTTACTATACTGACTAATCAGTCTACCTATTCTTCGTCGAGTCAACACTTCAGATATAATCTTCCCAGAACCTGGCAATCACCGGTGGTAGTCACAAAAAAAATAACAAGTTATTCATAATAACGATTTCATCTTAAAGATAATTATCTGTAAAAGATGTTAAGGTTACCTCGGGTGTGCCTCAGGGATCCCACCTTGGGCCAATTATTATTCATATCTTCGTGAATGACCTACCAGACTATCTTATGTTTTGACCTGAAATTCAGCAGAGATATTGAAACGTTTGATGATACACTTGTGCTTCAATCAGACTTAGACAAAATAAGTTAATTGAATGGTGTTTTAAAAAACATTTTTTTCAAGAATTTTAACTTTGCCATAATTGTATATTTATGAGATTTGTAAAGAATGATAGCGAATTTTTTACTAAATCGAAAAATTTATGTAATTACAGCACCAGACGTGCTTAATGTTAATGCTTTATGTAAGTGTTTATGTTAGTAAATTTTATTTTAAGAAATGTAATAATAATAGCCCGTATTTGCATGCCTAGGACAGGTAGAATATAGTATGTACCTTTATATATTGTATATACCACACTTTGGAAGACCTATATTCTGTGCAAATAAAATGTTATGTTGTTTACGCAACCCTTGATTCTAGCAAGTGCTATGTTGTAAAATGTTATCGAAGACATAGTGTTATTCACTCTGATTAATATATAATATGTATCACAAGACTCCAAGCTATAAACAACAAACTAACTAGATCACGAAGAAATATGTCCGACCCGCTTGACACATTAAAAGGGTACAAAATCAAAAGCACGAGCATACTAAGCCGCTTGACACATTAAAAGGGTACAATAGCACGAGCATACTAATGTGTCGCCTGGCATGTTGCGAGTGACATGCCATGGTGATATATGCTTATTAATGAAAATTCTACCAACGGACCTGATGGGAGAGAGTTATGCCACGGACAATTTTTGAGTAAGATTGTGCATCTATTTATTTATTTATCTAAGACTCCAAGAGAAAGAGATAATCCGTGATTTGAGTGTTGTTTTCGACTTGAAACTGCGAAATGTTAAGGGTTATAAAAATTACAAAACCAAATACAACTTTTAACAGCCAGTTCGTAGTATCTTGGAATACTGCGCAATTCGCTACTCATTCTTTGCGTTTGGAGCGAATTCAAATTCCATTCGTATTTTCTGATTACCTAGAAGGATTATGTTCCTTTCTCATCGTTCGAATAAAAATATTTAGTTTAAAAATAATCACGAAAGTTTTGATTGTATTCTAATATTGATATCTAAGCGTAAACATGTTTATTTTTTTAATAATATTAAATTAATCAAGTGAATTTCGATATCAACCATAAGTATAATAGTTTCCAAAAAAACGTTTTCAAATATCCCTATTACATTATATATCTATAGATAGGTACTTATCATTAACGTGGCCTGATTCATTGACTGGCTGGCTGACTAATCATCGCCAAGCGGAACCTGCTAAAGTTGAGTTATGAGAATTTACATAATATACAACCAAGACCAATATAATTATGATAAGCTGGCATTCATTAAATAAGAATATTCGTATTTTTCCAAAAGGGTGAAATAGAGGGGTTAAATATTTTACAGTCTAAAAAGGTTTTAAAGTCTAAAATAATTCACCCCTTTTCCAATTCTATCTATCTATAATTGATTCTTATCTGCTACAAGACTTACCTCGCTACGTTAATCAATTGGCGCGATGTATTGGAAATTTATTTTAATCACATATCGTGAGGATTTAGGCACTATGCTCGATACCTTAGGCAGAGCTTTGCAACAGGCGGGACTTAAAATAAACATGTAAAAGACGAACGTTATGTCAAATATCCATGTTATACCCAGACCGGTATCAGTTCTGTTCTCAAAGTTGTAGACGAATATGTGTCGACAAGAAGATTACTCGTCGAATCCAATAAGGATGGGCAGTTTTGGGAAGTTAAGGAAGGAAAACTTTTCGCCCAAAATATCTCAGTGTCTCAAGACGAAGGCCCTTGACCAGTGTGTCTTGCCAGTTATGGTTTACATAAGTGAACTGTGGTCCCTCACCAACCCCTTAAGGTTGTTCAATGAACATACTATGAAGAGGTCTATGTTAGGTGTCTCCTAACGTGATAAGATATCCGTAGGAGAACTAGAGTTACCGACATAGTCAACATAATTATAAGGCCGATGGTGCGAGGTTCTCGAGTGGCGTCCACATAACGGGAAACGAAGCGAATGCCGACCCCCAAACAGATAGGATTACCTGGTTAAGGAGGGGCTGGAAGAAGATGTATGTCAACTGCTAGGGATTGGCCCGCATGGAAATTGTTAGGGAAGGCCTTCGTTCAGCAGTGGATATAGGCTTTGATGACTATGATGATGAATCTAGGCACCACATAGTCTTTGACTAGAACTTCATCATGCTTCATCATATTACCAAAAAATACAAAATGATATATTTTTTATTCAAGATTAACAGTCGCAAATGCATCTGCATCGAAGGGATGTATTTATTGGTAAGTGGTTAAGAAGTATACTTTTATTATATTTTGGTCACTATATTAGTGATTATTTGCCACACGACTTCACAACGTTAATTAATTGTTGCGATATATTGAAAAATTCGTTCATTACATATCCGTTATTGATTCGCCGGCTTTCGTCTATAGAGGCGTAAGCCGACACGAGATCACGGAGCGAGTCCGCCACAATGTCTCGCAAAGCCGAGGGAGAAGGCCTGTGGTTATTCTCAGCTATTTTCAAAGTAGCTTCCACCTGGAAATGAAGTGACAAAAGCAAATGGAAATATTGGAATTTGATGTTACTCTTTAATGAAAGAAGAATGGTTTATAGAATTTCTTACTATGCTGCAGAACAACAAACTTTCCGAGTTATAAAATTAAAAGATTTTTTTTTTAATATTTGAAATAAATAATTAGGATAATTACGAAAGACTGACCTTTATCTTCCAAGTTCGGAGTGCTTCCCCCAAAGAAGTTCCTTTTTGTTTTTCACCAACATCTCGAATATTATGATTAAATAATATCAGATGGTGTCGACGACACACATCTGTAACATTGAAGGCTTTAAATCAGTTTAGGACTAAAATAATAAAACGAAGCAATGTAATCCAAAATTTACGAATATAGTGTTGCAACCTACACCTTTCGAAGTTCAAGTCCACCTCATTAGTTAGTGGTACATCCAGCTATTCAATTAATAGACCTTTGGCGCGACAAACCAAAACTTAATAGAGCAGGGTGACCAACGGTTTCAAATCCTTCAACTGAGAAAGCCTGTAGCAGTAGGATTGTACGGCTGAAATGATGCAGCATAAATTGGTCCAAAAAAAACGAGTTTTTGAATTGCTAAATCAAAATACGAAGCTAACCATTGCTGCATTCAGCTTCATCATCTTCAAAGGGACAGTTAACCTTCCCATTACATACTGCTTCAAGTGGTACGGATACATTATTATAGACGATGCCTTTACACCAGTACCTAGTAAATTTGGGTCCCACAGCACAACTACGTCTACAAGCCTCTGTACATTTGACATTCGCACATTTAACACCCCTGCAGAAACATCCATCCGAAGATATCAATCGTTCATTGCCGGTATGAGATTGCTTTAAAGCAGCCATCAATTTCTCATTCAGGCTTAACAAAAACGAATGTGCATCATCTAAGTCGTTTATATTATTAGCTTCTTCTAAGACATCTTCATAGATTGAAGTAAGAGAAGCAAAACATATATCTCTTATTTTTTATGTTTTCAACATCGATCTTGGGTTTCATTACCATCCTTTGTAATTCTTTAATATAATTGCCCAAAGATAGCAATTTGCTTTTAACAACAAAATATTCTTTAGAAGTGCTTTTTTAGTAACCATGTCAAGAACAATTGAAATAAATTGTTAGCAAAATTTTCCATAGCTGCTTCCTGAAATTTCATAATCAATTGTATTATGTACCATTTATTAAATATGTACCTATAGATTTTTTATTAAGCTTTTCAAGATGCCCACCTAATATGCAATCATTTTCATCCGTCTCATCATAACAGTCAAGTTTACCATCACAAACCACCGTTAGAGAAACACTTGTGCTATCTCCTACCGCTTGGCAACTCCATCTCCCCAAATTGTATCTATGCCAACATATGCGCTTGCATGCTTCTGTACAAGTCGGGTTGGCACAAAAAGATCCACTACACGTGCAACTTTTCAGAGACATTCTTAGAGGGGCCTTTTGGGTTATTTCATCTACTTCTCCCATTTCAAATACGTTGAATTTTCTTGCATCTCCTTGAACATTATTTTTTACCATAAATCGAATACAAAGCGAACTGTTCAATGCAATTGCAAGCGTGTTAATTACCACAGCTACTTCGTTTATAGTACGCTTAAAAGTAAATGCGTTTATGAATTCCTCATTTCTTGGATTCATATTTTTGTACTTATCAATAAATCCAATTTGCTTCTGGAGAACGTCGTATAAAACCCCGTTTTGTTTTACTAATAGAGCCATATCTTCTGATAGAAAACATTTTCGCAATAAAAATATATCTATACGTGACAATAGTTGCGTAGCGATTTTCAGTCGTTCTCTTGCTAGAAAAGACAAGAGGTAAGCCTGGTATAGGTAATACATTTATATAATACATATTTTTAGATTCACAAATAAAAATAAATATGAACATTTAATTATTTTTCTAAAATAAAAAAATATTTTAAACCAAGGCATGCATATAGATTTGAAAGAAGCATACCTTGATCAATACAATTTGTTTCGTCTGAACCATCTGCACAGTCAATGATACCATTGCAAAGTTTTCGCAGAGGTAGTTTCTTGAAATCGCCAGAGCAACCAATTTCATTGATGGATTCAATATCTACGCAAGTACGTTGAAAGACTTCATCACACGCAACAGGGGTTGTTAAACCAACATATTCCGTATTACGTTCAGTTGAAACAAAGTTATCTAGTGATTTAAAGTCATCACTATGAGTTTTTATGTAAATATTACTGTGTGAATTTTCCAAATTCATGTTATCCATATCGAAATCATTTTGGGCATTACCCTTAACAAACTCCATTACCATTCTTCTTTTACCTTGGGTCATCTTTTGCATCATCAGCTCCATTCCACGCGTTATGAGTTCTGTGTATTTCTTTATGTCGTCGTTTATTGTGAATCATGTCGTGTTTTTTCTTAGCTGTTTTTAAAATCTTTTCCTTTATTTTTTCCATTACCTCTCTTTTGTCCTCACCTGTTTCTTCTGCTTTTCGGAAATACTTTTGAGCCAATTTTAATATTTTATGAGCTAATATTTTTGCAGAGTGGTCTTTTGAGATCTCTGCATCAACTTCAATACTTGAGTTTTTACTCCTTAAATTAGCATTTTTATTTATATACCCTACATCAATATTCCTACTCCCTTTATTTGCAGCCATGATTCGTAACCCTTGCATAATAAGTCTTACATATTTGTGCTGGGACCAAGCGGTACAGCTGATTTCATTAGTCTGTTTTCTATACTTTTTAAGATATTATATTTCTCTTCATATTTGGCATCTTTTAAAGATTGCGAAGTTAAATTAAATATTTTTTGAATAATTTCTTCTACGGCAACTTTTCTAATATTTTTAACTTGGCAGTGAACTAAAAAGTAATTTATAATATTGTGTTATAGTGACAGTCCATTTTATTCAATATTATATATTAATCTATCTTTGTAATTGTAAACAATATTAAGAATTTATGCAGGTTCTGAATACAGTATAATTGTATTACTAGATAAGTTACTAACTAATATAAATAAAACAATATAATATTAAAAGGATAGGTACTAACCGTAAAATATATAAACAAAACTTAAAAAGAAAACGTATATATTAATGCCCTTTAGCATCATAATAACACAATTTACGTATAGGTACGTTACGTTACGGAGTTACGTTTAGGTAAATTGAGAATAAAACTAGGCGTTTTATGAAATATAGTATGGCCAACAATCTTATGTAATCATGATACGAATTATTGCTAATTAATAAATCCAACAATAAAGCTTGAAGCTATAATGTACGTCTTTAATTGAAAACCATAATTGATTTTCTATAAAGCATTTATAGTCCATAAACAGCTAAACGAGCCATCAAGTACGTACCTACCTAAAATCATTATTTTAAACAAAACAAAAATCAACAGTCAATTAAATAAAAGTAATAAAATGCAATATTAACGTTGTCTAAGATTTTATCAGATACTAGCCAAACAGGTAAACTTTATTTTCTTATGCAAGGTTCATGTCATTGCAAACAAATAAATAATTGGCCAAGTGCGTATTGATCTCGTCCGAAGAAGGTATCGCAGCATTAAGTATCATAAAATATTTTTTATTTACTCAGGCACGTACTACTTTAATGTGAGATAATAGTGGTTCACCGTTTATGACGTCAGTGATACGCCACGCCACACATGTAGATTCGATGAAAAAAAAATGAGTTTGAGCTCAATGTATGGGAAACCCCAGAATATGTTTTTTTTTTAATCTTAAAGCGGTTCCAGATTAATATATTTACGAATTGACGTATTTAAAATGTCATTAAATATGGCGGCTAATATGTGACGTCAGTCCACAGACAATCCATAGAGTATGACATGCGAATTGTCAAATAGCAAAGAGTCTAGTATGTTCTAGATAATTCGCGAACTATGTAGAATGACGTCGACGCTTCGAGCTCAGCGGCCGGACAGGTATATAAGGCGGGCCGACGGGTGCGCCGGGAGTCTTGTGTTCTACTCAAGAGCGAACGAAGAGCGAAATACCTGCGACTACAAGGAAGAAGCGAGTGATACAGCGATATCTAAGGATCGTCGAGTGTGATATAACAGTGTGAAGAGTTAACGTGTGATTATTACGTGTGTGTGCGGAAAGTGTTGTGTTATAGTGTGCAGTGTTAATTACGGATTTTAGTGCGTGCGTTAATTGATTAATTAGTACGAGTGTAAGTGTAATTAGTGTTGTGTGTGATTATATAAGTGTGTTACCGTGTTATTCTTCGTGTTTGGCAATAATTTATCCGAACCCCCAGCTCGTAACATTTGGTGTCAGAAGTGGGATAAATTATGCCTGTGCTACCGAAGGAAGATACGGACGTTGTTCGTACTAGAAGCCAGCGACAAGCCGCTATGGACAGGAGCCGGTTTGAAGAGTCGCCATCATCGGGCAGCCCAGCGACTGCAACAGAAGGTGTGCCGGGACCATCTACGGCCTCTGCAGCGTCCACTTTCGATATGGCTGCATTGATGGCGTTGCTACAGGAACAAGCTCGCCGTCAGGAGGAACAAGCTCGACAGTTACAAGCGCAACTCCAAGCCGATAAGGAGGAACAGGCTCGTCGGCAGGAGGAACAGGCTCGCCGACAGGAGGAGCAAGCTCGCAGTTACAAGCGCAACTCCAGCTATAAGGAGGAACAGGCTCGCCGGCAGGAGGAACAGGCTCGCCGGCAGGAGGAACAGGCTCGTCGACAAGAAGAACAAATGCTCCTTATCAAGGACATCCATACCAAGTTTGTGAAGGATCTTCAAGAAATTAGGGAGCAAGTCGGCCATCATGAGAAACGGATTACGGAAGCTTTCGTCGAGATTGCCGACCTCAAGAAGGAAGTGAAGGAGCTAAAGATCACCAACGGTAGCCCGCTATCCGTTGGTTGCGCGCCTTCAACAAAAGGCGTTAAAGTGCCGCCATTCGATGGGACAACGTCTGGTCGGCGTACAAAGTACAGTTCGGGGTGGTTAAGAAAATGAACTCGTGGACAGAATCCCAGGCTTTGACGGCGCTAACATTGGGCCTAAGGGGAAGCATTGTTTGTTCTTGAAACTCTTGGCGACGATGTGACATATGGACAGTTGGTGCAAGCACTGGAATCCAGGTTTGGTGATGCTCATTTGGAACATGTGTTTCGCGCTCAGCTTAAAGAACGGGTCCAGCGCGTTGGTGAGAATTTACAACAGTGGGGATTGGAGATTGAGAAACTTGTTCGTAAAGCATATCGAACAGAGCCCATACTAGCTCAGAAGATATTGGTGCAGGCCTTTGTGGATGGCATACGGGATTTGGAGGTGAGAGCAGCTGTGCGACTTGGACACCACGCTACTCTAAAGGACGCCTTGGCCCATGCGTTGGAAGTGGAAGCAGTGCGACAAGACCAAAGAACCCACCACATCAGGGAAGTTGTTGAAACGGCTGATTGTCGATATTTGCGGAGATTTATCCCTAGATGTTATTCCTGTGGGCTCAAAGGCCATCTTCGCTCCAACTGCCGCAAGCAAATTAACGCATGGCGGACTGAACAACATGTAGACAGGGCAGCAATTACAACTGCCCAACAACAGCAGTCATCGGAGAGGGCCAAAACACGTTACGATCGCAACGTAAACAATCAAGGTTTTGAAGAAGGTTCATTGGTATGGCTACATAACCCACTTCGAAGCAAAGGAAAGTCTCCCAAACTTCAAGCTAAATGGGATGGACCGTACAAGTTATAACCAAAATTAACGACGTCACGTACCGTATACGCAAGCACCCACGAGGAGCATCCAAGATTGTTCATGTGGATCGATTAGCGCGTTTCTATGGAGATAATGCTCGGGACGAGCATTTCTTGGAAGGGGGCAGTGTTACGAATTGACGTATTTAAAATGTCATTAAATATGGCGGCTAATATGTGACGTCAGTCCACAGACAGTCCATAGAGTATGACATGCGAATTGTCAAATAGCAAAGAGTCTAGTATGTTCTAGATAATTCGCGAACTATGTAGAATGACGTCGACGCTTCGAGCTCAGCGGCCGGACAGGTATATAAGGCGGGCCGACGGGTGCGCCGGGAGTCTTGTGTTCTACTCAAGAGCGAACGAAGAGCGAAATACCTGCGACTACAAGGAAGAAGCGAGTGATACAGCGATATCTAAGGGATCGTCGAGTGTGATATAACAGTGTGAAGAGTTAACGTGTGATTATTACGTGTGTGTGCGGAAAGTGTTGTGTTATAGTGTGCAGTGTTAATTACGGATTTTAGTGCGTGCGTTAATTGATTAATTAGTACGAGTGTAAGTGTAATTAGTGTTGTGTGTGATTAATAAAAGTGTGTTACCTGTTATTCTTCGTGTTTGGCAATAATTTATCCGGAACCCCAGCTCGTAACAATATTTACAAAGTTTGAACAGTGTAGTGCTAATAGTTTCGGAGAAAAGGGGTGTAACATACGGCTGGACAGACAGATGGACTTGACGAATCTATAGGCCTTCCGTTTTTTGCTATTAGGCCACGGAACCCTAAAAATGGGTCAATGGCTAGTAGTTTTTATAAAAAAAAACATAATAGAAAAAATAATGCGTTTTGTCCTTCTATAACGTTAGATAGTTAGTTTGAACTAAACGCACAACTCAACGTATTGGAAGTTTCGAAATGGCAGATCAAGGTTCAGCCAAGTGATTTAATTTAGTTCTACTTTTCTCCACTGCAGCGCTAGTACTCAAATAATATGGCGCCAGCAGCGTAAACAGTATGTAAGTGTTGTGGTTTGATTATATTATTCACTTGCTTTGTTCAGCCATCGCGGTTAAACGTTGCTATCGACGACATGGCTATTTTTCTTCAGCCATTTAAGTGAATGCTGGCGTTTGACAAACGACGTCTGAAAAGGTCTGAAACATCTTTCTATCTGTATTCAACCTATTGCAGTCCACTGTTGGACATAAGTCTACCCCATTTTGCGCCAGATACCTCGGGCGTCCGCTTTTCTCATCTAGTCTCACCAGCGACCTTTCGCAAGTCGTCGGTCCATCCGGCTGGACTTACGCTACGCTTGTCGAGACACGGTCTCCATTCCAGAACCGTCTACTCCAACGGCCATCGGTTCTGCGATATTCGTGATCAGGCCACGGCCACTTCAACTTGCTGATTCGGAGGACTATGTCATTAACTTTAACTCTCTTACGGATTAAATCATTTCCCTAAGAGAGACCCAAGCATAGCTCGCTCCATTGCGTGTTGAGCTGAGTGACTTTGAAATGAAATGAAAAGTGTTTCAGTATAGGTTTTTAAAGAACACTTATGAATGTCAAATGAGGCTACCACTGGTTCGGGAGGTAGTTTTTCCACTGTCTTTGAACTTGTGAACCAATCCTGCAGTCAGTGTCCATGTCTCAGCTGCATATGTTAGTACGGGTAGGACGCATTGCATAAGACTTTTGTCTTTAAGCATTGCGGAATCGTCGAGTGAATACCAGACGTAACTGCCAAATGCCGCCCAGCCTAACTGAAACGCTACAGCCTCCCTCTCAAAATTATGCCAACCGAGTTGGATAGTTTGACCCAAGTATCGTATTCTTGCACAACCTCGAGAAGGACGCCTCACGACATTCGGTTATGGCATAACATGGTATTGAACATGACTTTCGTCTTGCCCCCCGATTTCTGAACGTTACACTTGTGTCAGTGATGTCCCTTTCAAATCAGGGTTGCCAAACATACGAGGTCCCTCGCACCAATATGAGATTTGTGCGTACGAGGAACTAGAATCAACCTCGTACAATTACATAAGTACGAAATTTTATAATATGACCATGTTAAACATAAAAACTAGTAACATTTACCAGAACTTGAACTTTTTACACAAAATTCCATTGGTCTGTAAACTTTAGTAGTAGTAGATATGTCGTCAAACAGGAAAGCCCCGATTATTAAAACATTTCTTTCTCCGCATTACGTCTTCGTCTCTATAGTAAAAATGACCTCCACCGGGCAACCCCCGATTGACAAATGATTCAATTTTATGTTACCTAAAGTACCCATAATAATAGAGACCGTTTTTTTACACAAAGTTATGTTTTTGTTTTATTAAGAAGCTTGCAAATGTTTATTGTATTGTGTCTTATTTCCTTAGTCGAGTAAATCAAAAGCATTAATTTTTAGTTTTAGCATGTTTTTAATACAAAAAGGCGTTTCTTTTATTTACGAGGTTTGAAAGTCAAAATACGAGATTTAAAGTTGCATAATAATGTACGACGAGATCTACGAGACTACGAGGAATTTCTTTTCGGGCCTTGCAACTCCGTTTCCAGGTTTCGTCGGTCGACGGTCAGTGTCATTAGTGTCAAATCAGAAAATACTATACATAACATAACCTAACTTAAATCGTATTTTTACTTAACTGCTATATATATGCAGATTACATCTGTGAATTAAAGCTATGAATTCATCTACGTTAAAGCTAACTCAGTTGGCATACTAAGTATCAAGCATCAATAAAGAATGTAAACATTCAGAAGAATTATCAATCAATTAAAACAAATCTTATTACAATTTCCAGTGTGTTTTTAATCTGAATTAGCACCATGGCTGAGATTTAACATCGCAGTTCATACATCGTCTGCACTTTGTCGTGTAGTATCCGGAAAATACCGCATCACGAAGAAGCGGCGATAGGACCACTGACATACGAAATGGCAAACCCGCCCCATTTCATTGCTCATCGGAAAACTTGGCATTCTGGATACATGTAATATATTATATAAAAAAATTAATGACTTTGCAGAGCCACAACTGCTTGACAATCTCAAATATACGAGACTGCCAGAGCATTTATTAAGTCTTTGTTTTTATTAACAATAAAATAATTATTATTCTTCATTGATGGTACTATCATAAATATACTATGCACAATAGTGATTTCTATTCTCTTAAGCAAAAACTTTTTTCAGCAAATCTTAAGGATGGACTACGAAGATCAAACAGCAGTAGAAAGACGATCATACGCAGATTTATGACTGGCACTTGGCATGGACTGATGTGTAGTGAGTAGGTTTGACATCACACATAATTTTATTTAAAAGAAGTTGGTCAAGCATAATATGATAGCAATGACACCATAAACACTTTGCAAGACCAGAGGTCCCAGAAATGCATTGCTAGCTATTAACATATGACTGCTAAGCACTACAACTATTTGCTACTGGTAAGGCATCAAACCTCCCTCCAGTGCTGCTCACATAGTAGCTACATACAGGAAATATCCATAATATTGAAAATACATTTAAAGGGAACAAGTATTAATTATTAAGTTTTGTTTGTTAATCAACGTTGGAATCATTACTTAATGTAATTTTTAACCGATGATCTGCTATGTATCACATTTCATTTTATAGATTAAAACAGGTTTAGAAAATATTTACATACATTATGGGCTGTATATACAAACAGCATAGAGTATTTTATTAGCACAAGCATTATCACTACAACATAACAATTTTCTTTCATGTCACCTAGACTCTATGGGCGGGTCGGTGTACCGAATTTGTTACTGATTGGTGTAATATTACAGTAATAATAAAGCTCAGTTCAACCTCATCAGAGTGGCCGCTATTAGTACGCCGCGCAGTATCTCCTACAAAAATGTACTTCTTGCTGGGTTATACAGAGGAATTGCTAGCAAACTGGCTGCAGTGTCCAGTCACATTAGAACTACAGACTGTTGATAGCTTCAAAGATGTTGTTTTCAAATATATTTAAAGTTAGTTATGATGTTATTAGTTGTAGGATATTTAATAAAAGAAATTGTATATATTCTTTTATTTCAATCTATATTACTAATACAACATCCTGTTCTTTTATTGGGTAACTACTAATAAGGTCATTTAAGACTATTTCATAGAAAAATTAGCAGTCAGTTCACTTAATGGTAAGTGATACCACATGGATACTCGCATCTCCTAAGGAGCAATGAGTGTGTGTTGCCAACTAGTAAAAAAGAGACGAAAATATAATTATGTATATATTAGACCTTCAAGTCTTGCAAATGTTCATGGGCAATGGTGTCATTTACCATCAGGTAAACCGTATGCTTGTTAGCCTTCTGTTTAATAAAAAATGAAGGGGATATGGAATTTGGGTCTTTGAATAATGAAAAACATATTTTAAAGAGTTGTGTGACGTCGGCTTTGGAAACAGAGGATGAAAATCAAAGGCAGTTGTAAAATTCATATTCTTTTATAATTTGATTCATTCAAATATACATAATGTGTCAACAAACAGAACAGCGAGACGCGGACCGCTGCCCGCGGGCGCAGACGCCAGACCCGAACCGCGACGCTTTGTACTTGACACACGCGGCGCCCACTGACAGTTTGCAACTTATCCAACAACACGATTTTATAAATTCCTCATAAATGCCTATGGTGTCTCTCTCAGGTAAATTTGTATTGTCTATCACAGTGACGTAAAGCATTTGTCCTTACATACTAGTGAGTTATACAATTGGATCTTATTATTAAATCACCATAAAACACATTTTGTAAAGTTTTCGTTAAGGTGCTTCAGAAAATATCATGATATTTTGTTTTAAAGTGTCAAACAGTCTTTTTGAGTTGAGCTAATTCAATCGGGCCTGTGGAATGTATGGTGAGGCAGCCATTAGAGCTGTGTCGGGCGGGCGCGGTCGAGGCCTCCTGGCGGCTCGCTCGTCGTTTAGCATTCATTGTTATCAAGTTACATATTTACAAATCAAATGAACAGACAACATGAAGGCTTCTCGCGGTAAACTCATCAAATCTCTATTACCAAACGTTAACGCACACAGGCACCGGTGAAACTTCTCGCTTCCTGTCTAATATTTTACAACTTTACAAAGGAAACATTCGAGCTCACATTGTTTACGTCAATGAAAATGAAATATAATACAAATATGTACAAAAAATTGAATATTCCAATAGGAACACGTGATAGCGTCAAATGATAGGCTGAAACTAAATGAGACGGTTGAGAAGTTCCATAAGTGCTTATTGAAATATATTTTCACAATTTTGGATGGCGTCATTTCGGAAAATACATAAACTGATAAATTAATTAAGTTAATACTCGTGTATAAAGGAACTTATGATATTAGAGTTATCCTCTGATTTTTTACAATGTGTAGCGAGTTCCTTCACACGCGAGGTATAACGAACGTAATGTGCGATCATATTAATAAATCCTATATTGAAACTACACTGCTACAACTATTAAGTAAAAATGTCCATCAAAATTCTATTAAAAATAAAGAGATCATATATGTTCTACTACAAATAAGATAAACTTGTTACAATAAAGCTCTCGTTATTCATATGCGATACTTACGCATCGTACTGTGTTCTATTGGTTTACATCAATACTGCGGATACTAAACTAATAACACTCGGTATGTACTTGTCCATGTAAATAGTCATCTGAATTAAAGCATAAGTATAACTCAGAATGCACTTGGGTCCAGTAAAGCCAAATCTCACCATGTTTACTGTTGTTCGGAAGCTAACAACTGTCATCTAAAACATTATGCTCTAAACACTGATTTTTAAATGCAAATTAATTACTAGATTTTGAATTTTAAGGTAAAAATTTTGTTAAAGGTAATAATATAAAATTTTTAGAGCACAGAAAAGGCAAATTGGAATACTAACGTTTGAATATTTCCACGTCCGTTGGGGCAAATGCGCTTGTGCAGACGGCGGCGTCGGAGACATTCCAACGTCAGGACCGCAACAGTCTTAACATACTACATTAATTTACAAGATACTAGAACAAGATCATCCATGATATGACTTTTAAAATCTATCTGTACTTAGAAAAATTATACAGCGTCAGTAGTAAAATTCGATTAGTATAAAACTTCATTTTAACTCCATTTATCCTAAAAGTAATAATCAATATACCCTTTTTCATGATTTGGCTTAATTTTTCACAATTCATCTGAAAGCTTACAAGAGAGACGTATCCCTATCACAATCGCGTTAGTAACATTAAAAATTAAATACAACAGCACCTATCGTTTGATATACATAATTATATAATATAAATGTAAGGAATAAAAGTATTCAAAGTCGATACAAATAATTGATGGAGAGGGCAGAAACAAATGATAATAAGCGTAGATACAACAATGCAATGGTCCAAATTGTTTAGTTGTATAGATAAATGATTTTCGTAAATATCACTACTAAATCCGATGAGAAAACTAACGCTTCACAACGAGGACGACCCGCCGCACTCCGACACGCGGACAATGGGACAATAACACAACGCTTACAAGTAAATTTCTTCCAATTACCACAGAATATTCCGCTTTATTTCGATGTTAAATAATTTCACCAATAACTATAAAGTATGTATATAATATATATTAATTTTCAAGATTAGTCAGATCAATATAAATAAATATCCCATTGTCGAAACCAGGCCAGTGCCATAAGTCCAGTGAAGCTGTTAGTCGGCTTCCGGCATTTACTTCGGATATCGTCGTAAATGCAAGGACTTTGACAAGCAAGCCGTTGGCCGAGGCGCGAATAGAGCCTACGCCCACAAAAAAAAATACCGACACTCACATTCATTTGTACTACGCCAGTATGCTACCCGCTATGTCTAAGGGTGGCTCGCCCCCGGACAAAACGTGTCATCAATAAAACAACATACTAAACTAAAATGCAATCAATGTCGTTTCTTATTTTTGATCGGACCTAATAAGGCAAAATACTGTCATTGAAAAATTTAATTAGAACCTAATGAATAAACTTGTGGTGAGTTCCTTATTGTATTTTTAGCAAACAAATAGGGTCTCGACCGTTATATAATCCTACTTACAGCTAAACGTTGATGTCCGGAGGCAATGACCATAAAGGGTATCAATAGGTAAAAAAAATCAAGACTTACACTAAGCTACACAACTCTCCACTTACGTACGCTGACGTTAACACATTGGAGGGGAGATTTGGAAGGGGGGGTAGTTAGTTCAATTGACGTCTCGCTGAAAAGTTTGTTGGGACACACAATGTTTACATTAACCTAATTCCGTCCGCCCACCGCCTTTGTTCTAGCGACGCTACCAACCGACCGAACGTCCTCGACTCTACTACACGACACGCCTACTAACGCCTATCTCAACCTCGCGAAGCCTAGCGATCAGTGAGACTCATGCCTTAAATAAAACGACGCAACATTTAATATCAACATTACAATAAAAAATCCATACAACTCGTGACTGAACAGACATAATTGTGCAAACATTACCTAACAATTTATTTGAATATTTCAATAGCGTTATGAATCCTATGATTTTGTTGTCATTATTACGGTCATAAGAATTATCTTAACACAATTTTCGTCATTTTCAGCAAACAAGTATTACACATTGAATGATTGAAATTAAATGAAATAATACAAGATACCTTCATAAAAAGTGAGAATTAGTGTTATCATGATGCTTTCATGACTTTCATTGATGTCTTTATCATTTGTCACTTAACAAATATAATTATTGCACTCATGTGATGTCACTTCGTAGGCAGTATTGGATAAATGGTCACTATAAAAACTTTAAACAGTTAATTAAGTATCAAAAATAACTCCAATATGATTATGTTATTATTAAATATTCTGACAGTTAAGTTATTAACTTGCACACCCAACTATTACTTTATTAATAAAGTATGAAAAGGGAATAGCATAGTCTACATTATTATGTCAAAGTATGAACTTACCCAATATAAGTTTAAATGTGAATATTAAGTGTGGTCTAAGCAGAAACAGTAAGATGAGTTGGCACAATAGTATTGAACATCTATTGAAAAATACAGTGTACACAAACATATAAAAACATCTTTTAGGTAATGGCAGGAAGTTACATAGCACTATGTTAATATTTACTGCTAAGTCTATCAGGTCGAACAATCATAAAGATATTGGAAAATAGAGGTGAAGCAGATACATTAAAGTATTAGTGCTCAAATACGTCTCACTGATCACGTACTATAAATACTATCATCAAGCTAGGAGGGTTATAATGATGTATAATGGTGATAAAATGATCTTAGATGTCAACATTATTTCACCATTTAATGTTCTCTTGTTAAAGACTTTCAAAGTAGTATTAGCAGTCTATTACGTAACATTATTTCAATACGTATTAGGAAAGCCCTCCTACCTTCGTCCTAAACACTTAAATTGCATCATATTCCAGATATAGTATTAACTAAATAATAAACAGTAGAGGAATTTTAGTCTAATTGGTAAATGGACGTTTGATATACTATCATCACACAAGAGCATACATAAATCACTTTTTTGTCAAGTCACCTCATTCAAAACTTTATAGCATAAAATCATACCCGTCGCTAACAGATCTGTTAATATAAAAAACGATGATGCCGTAGCATATTCATGGACTATTTCTTTAAACAAACTACGACGACCACCGTGATGCATTTTATATTAACTGATAAATTTTACAATTTGTACTATTCCTCAACTGTGTATTATAATAATTGAAAACTAAGCGTAAATCTGCCGACAAACTACACTGAAAAAATATTTATATCTCCGATTTATAATTCATTCAATTTATTGACACAATAAGCGTAAGTCCTAATATATTATAATATTCACATTAATTTGTAGAATCGATCGTCAAATACTTATTTTAAACAGATTCACTTTAAAAAACCCTAAGAGTGTTTGAAAACTATGATTGCACATACATACATCACATTCAATACTAACAAGTACACGATATCACTGTAAGAATCATTTTTTGTAACTCGAATTGAACCTTTAACTTATCACTACTATACCTATACATTCGATTGTTTTAACTTGTAGAAACCATTTTCTGCTCACTGGAAAAAAGTCAACAAGAAATGAAACAGTTTTAATTACAGCGCTCGGCTGTAGGAAGAAAACACAGTGCTGAGACGTTGAAAGTTGCGTCTTGTAGCTAACTACACTTGAGCAAACAATAAGACGGGTTCTAAACTACAATACTACAAGTCAACAACAAACAGCATACACTCGAAATAACACCCAGTGAAGAGATAACGACGTTCGGTACATTCACTCGGCAACCTCGCACGCACTGGAAGAGACAACGACCCAGAAAACCGCCCTCGCAACAACGTAAACTCTGACAGATAACAACTTGGGATTCAATTTATGTAACGATTGCTAAATTACTATTTAAGGTTACAGCCCCTGCGTCAACTTGGCTAATGATTTCCAATATAGATTTATCTAAAATCCTACCCCAATTAGGACCACGATTCACGAAAGGATCACTCTCAACTTTAGAGACTGAATATTATTTTACTAATTAATCGGGTATGTTAGAAAATTTGGTCTGATACACGGGAAACACGGGTCAGCCATTTTTGCGAGGTTATCAAAAATTTAACTGGTATCACCAGTAGTTGGCGCCACAAACGCAATAACTGTCAATGATAAAATATATTTAATTCTTTATTAGTGATACGATTTTATTTCACAATATTTACATGATAGGCAATTATACATGTAGGATTTCTTTAATAAGCATATATGAATTCACTAATGACTGCTAACAATTGATAGTGGCACCAACTGCTGATTACAATATTTTGCACCTTAAAACGGTTTTGTCAGATATATAACCACATTACTATCCAAAGTAGGCAGAAATTTTGCGTAATCCAGTCAACTTCGATTCCAGACTTCACTAAAGTATATTTTCATCATCTTACACGCAGCCAACCCAAGTCAATTTAATTCGTTTTATCCATGGACGTACAAAAATTACGGACGGTGTCTCGATGACAACGAAAATGTGCCAAATTAGGCCAGGTTTTGTATGGCAAGCAACAAAATATTAAGACATTTGGCTCGCATCTGTCAACAGAGCTGAGACATAAATACTTCAAAATGTGATGCAAAGGAAAAATAACTGGACTATTTTTCTTATTTAAATGAACAATTCAATCACATATCTCTAGTTTAAAAAAGTAAAATTAATATATCAAAAACACCATAAAATTATTTGTCGAAATGACAAAGACAGCAGCTATCATTTCATGGACACATTTTAGTATTAATGATAATCTGTCCGTATATGATTATACGTCCGTGGTCTATCGTATAGATCTATAACACGGAACTTAATTGTATTGAAAAACAAAATCACAAACACAAAATTATTTGAAGCAGATTGAATAAGTAGGTCATCTTGTCAGGATCCATCATTCCTGTCGTCCATGTAGGTCACAACGGTTGCGTTATAGACGGTATTATTCAGTGTTCAGACGTTAGCCATCCAGTCACATATTGTTTCTGATAAGCGAGGATCGCTGTCGATTGAGCGGATTTGATGCATTCCCTTATAATTTGGATTCGGCGATGAAAGTGGTCCCATTTACACATAGAACCATATCCATTCTTACATGTACTGGTGTTTACACATTGGTAAGGTTTATAAAATAAAGAGAGAACCACCTTTCATCGGCGAGAAACGAACTGTTATAAAAGCCGGTTGTGCTACTGGGCTGCATGCAAGGCAGCCGAGGGTTGGTCGGCATACGGCTAGCTGGTCAGCTAGTCTACTTGCGGGTCCACGAACGTACTGATCAGCTTACGGGTCCGCGGGTCAACCAGTCCACTTGCGCGTCAGCGAGCGAGGAAACCGGTGTGCAGATCCGCCAGCGAGCTGATCTGAACACGGGTCCGCGGGCCAGCCAGTCAACGTGGAGTTCCACGGTCCAGCTGGTCAGCGAGGGTCTAGTTGTCACGAAGGTCCGCGGGCCAGCTAATCAGTTGGTCAGCACACGGATCTGTGGGCCAGGCAGACGACGTGAGGGTCCGCGGACGAGCTGGTCGCCACACGGGTCCACGGTCCAGCTGGTCAGCACACGGATCTGCAGGCCAGCAGCGTGAGAATCTGCGGACGAGCTGGTCAGCTGAGAGTGGGCGAGCCACTCGGCGCGTGGGTCCGCGGGGCAGCCAGGTAACATGGAGTTCCACGGTCCAGGTGGTTAGCGAGCGGGCTAGTCGGCACGACCGTCCGCGGGCCAGCTAATTGGTCGGACAGCGGGTGAGCTGGTCAGCACACGGATTTTATGGGCGAGCCAGACGGCGTGAGGGTCCGCGGGCCAGCTGCTCAATTGATCATCGAGCGGGTTGTACGAGTACGTGGGCCAGGTGGGCCGCGGGTGGGCGGTGAGAGGGCGGGCCGCGGGGCGGGCGCGTCACGTGGCGCGCCGGGCGGGCGCGGGCGCGAGGCGGCGGGCGCGTGCTACCTGCGCCCGCCGATCAGCCCGTTGCTGTTGCTCGCCGCGCCCGGGCACATCTCCAACTCCACCAGCAGCGGAAGTGATCTGGAACGAATGCATCACACCTATGACCAGGGTTGCCACCCGTCCCGATTTTTCCGGGACAGTCCGATTTCAATTGTCCCGGGTCCCGAGATATGCGATTATGTCCCGATTTTTGACAATATGCGATAGGATCAAACAATTATATACATCATATATATAACAAACATGATGTAGAATTCTTAAACAGCTCGTAAAAAAATCTAAGAATAAATCATTGAAATGATTATTGATTCAATACAAAATAAAGTTCATTTTCCTTAGACTGTTTCACATGCGTCATAACATGATTGGACCAAACTTCGAACGTGACTCATGGATGTCCGATCGTCCCGATTTTTCCCCCGCTAAAGGTGACATTATGACCCATGACCCTGCTATTAACCCTCTGAACGCCGTGAATCCAGACACTAGAGAAAATTGCGTCTGTCGCCTTAAGGCGTCATTGTCGGCAAAGGGTTAATATACCAAGGACGTAGAAAAATACGGACGGAGTATCGCTGACAACAAAAGCGTGTCAAAATATATAGTTTTGTATAGAAAACCACAAAATAACAAGATATTTGACTCGCATCTGTCAACAGAACTATAGACAAAAAAAAAAACGAACTGAAGCATTTCTTTTTTGCACTATTTATTAATGCAGTCCTATTTCAATATCGTATGAGTTTTGTAATTTATTTGCTTCACATGTAGTAGATGATACTCTAAACGAGATTTTCCGAGCGTGCTATAAATATTCGAATAGGGCATACATACAAGTCATACATACATAGAACTCATACCTAGTCACATAAGTCAAAGCAAACAGGCATACCACATAATGGGTAGTTAATTTAATGTTATTTAAAATAAAAATTACCTGAAGGTATGTGAGGATGCGGGCACCCGACAACCTTGTGTTCCCGGAACCACTCCTGAGAGAGTGGCCCTAGCAAACCCAAAGGCGTCATTGTCTGCTTACTGTAGAAGATATAGTCGATAATGCCTTTGAAGTCGAATCTGAAAGGGATAAGGTGAGCCAGTTACTACATAGTTATACACCGAAACGTTTTAATAATTAAACTAACTATTATTTATACTTATTGAAGAGCGTCGGTGGCTTATTGGTGCGAACTGTTGCCTTCCGATCTGGAGGGCGCAGGTTCAAATCCCGCCACGTACCAATGTACGTTATCCGACGCCCTTACGGTAAAGAAAAACAGCGTAAGGAAACCTGCGAGAGATTCAAAGGTTGTGCGTGAAGTCGCATTGGCCGACTAGGCCGGTGTGGATGCCTAAGGCCATAGATCCAATACGGGTAGGCTCGTGTCCCTCGGTGGGGACATTTAATGGGCTGATGATGATGAATTCTTATACGACAAGCTTTAAGAAAAATAAAAACCACGCAATAGTAGAAATAGTTACACGTGGTTCTTTGTCATGTATATTTGTGTAAAACAGCGTGAAGTAAAACCAATAGCCGTGAAAAAATAACACTTATATAACATTTTAAAGAGTCTCACAATCGTTTAGTATTCAGCCAATTCACCTGAATGAAATAAGATACACCCAACCAAATTATTGTTAAGCTTGCTATGTAAAATAATTTCAGTTAGTGTTAACGCCACACTATAAACGCATTGCCGTGCCCTGGGCACCACAGCACAAAATAAATAAAAATACCTACGAAAAATATAGTAAACACTAATCGATTTTCAACTTAGTTTTTTGTCACGTATAGATGACGTTGCGAATTACACGAGTTAATTCCACCAGCCCTTTTTCACCATCGGGATAAACGCAGGCGAGCGTTCCATCCTTACGTGGTTGACATTCCACACATCCGCGCAGCGCGCTATGGTGCCTCGTTCCTAATGCGCACCGCAAAGGAATGGAACTCTCTGCCTCCTTTTGTTCCCCGATCATTACAAACTGGCCATCTTCAAGGCAAAAGTGAATAGGCTGTTTATAGGCAGGCATGATCCATCCTAGGCCGCATCATCACTTACCATCGGGTGAGATAGCGGTCAAATGTCTGCTTAGAGATGATAAAAAAAAACATTGAACTAAAACAATCCGGACTTACGTGTAATTAGTGTAGGGCATAATGTCTTCACTGTAGGCGGAAGCGAGCTTGAAGTTGTGCGTGAACTCGTGCTCGGAGCCGGGCATTCGCCGGAGAGAGGTCGCGTAGCCGAGCTCCTTGAAGTCCCGATGCTCCGACGACACTCTGCCAGCCGACAGGAACTCCACCACACCTGGGGTTAACATTGTTACGGTTATTGTTTGACGACCCATTTGGTGCAATGGTACGGATGCCGGCTACTACACCAAGGGATCGATCCCCGAGCAGTACAAACATTTGTGTGCATGTACATGTCTGTTTGTATTGGTCTGGGTGTTTCTATGTATATGTATGTATTTACAAAAAAAATGTATAGGAGTATATTTATCTGTTGTTTAGTACCCATATTACAAGCTAAGAGCTTAGTTTGAAACTAGATGGCGCTGTATGAATGTCAGTGGATATTTATTAATTAATGCAAAAAAATAACGGCTCCAGACGTTTACACACTCAAATAGAAGTTCTAGACTGTAACTAACCAACAGACGTATATGTTCCTGCATAGACACTGCCCATGCTTTGTATCCGACTAAACGCTCCTGGTATTCCGGGAGTCTCGTCAAGTCTCAGATTGTAGAAGATGAATGATGTTAGAACGAAATAAACGTAACTCCCTACAAATGCTATATAGCTATGTTTAATTAGTAATGCTAGCAATTGAAAATAGCCCAGTTGTTGGCCCCAGTGACTTAAGGCGTACTTTGATCGGTGTTTTGTTTTTAATCGCTTCCTCACCACTTTGGATTTAAGCGAGAAGTTTATTCATCCCGTTGGCGCCAGATACAATTAATTTTCTACTGTTTCATTTAAGATTCCCGGCGTTCAATGGGTAAAAGGTAACAAGCAACTAACACTAGTTGCTTGGTTCCTTTCATCGTCAAAGACAACTTCAGTCGTCAAATGGATTTTCTGTTGTATTTGGATTCCCGGCGTTCACAAGCAACTAGTGTTAACGCTTTGAACGTCAAAGACAACTTTATTCGTAAAAAAATAGATTTTCTATTGTATTTGGATTCCTGAAGTTCAAGGGGGTGAATGAATACTATGTATAACTCACCACTATCGGGCAGCGAGTTGAAGTCCCCGCACAACAGGAGCTGTACGTTATCCCGCTGTCCGGCCAGGCGTAGCGTTCTCGCCGAGTCGTCCAGTATGGAGCGCAGCTCGTTGCTCAGCATCATGGTCTGGATCAGTTTCACGTCGCAGAACTCCGGGTCCCAGTGGATGTGGGCGGTGCACACGAGTATCGGCTGGCCCAGCATCGACGTGTCCGTGGGCAGACCTGAAATGTCTTTTATTACATAAATATTGAGGTTGGGTTTCTTTTATCGGATGGACTTTCCGATTTTGTTTTTTTATTGAACAGTAGGCAAACGAGCATACATAATGGTGAGTGACACCGCCGTCCATGCACCAGGTCCCAGAAATGCGTTGCCGGCCCTTTAAAGTTGTGTACGCTCTTTTTTGATGGACGCCAGGTCGTAACGCTCCGGAAATGTTTCCAGAGAAAGTTCATACCACAGTTTTGTCGTACATGGCAGAAAATGACGACAGAATCGAACTGTGGAAGACCTCCAATCATACAGGTGGTGAGGATGAAATTTGGAGTTCCGCCGAGAAGGGAGGGAACTCAGCCGCAGGAATAAGCCCGAACAACTCATCTGAGCACTTCCCGTGATACAAGCGGTAAAGAATGCAAAGAGATGCCACATCTCTACGCAAACTCAATGTGGTCCATAACTACACCGGGTAAGTGGTGAGTACAGATAGCCTAACCTTATAATTCGTGGTTGTTGTTTTTTATTTTAACGATAAGCTACATATTAAGACTTTCTCATAAGTAGTGTGACAATGATATTCATCAATGAGGGATTTCTGACCGCAATCCAACGCGTTCTGGCAAAATGCCCCTAAAGCAGATTCCCTTACAACGTTAATAGATTTTTACGCAAAAAAAAGTTCGTCAACCAACGCAAAAACCTCTTCAGGAATGCACTCAAAAGTGGTGAAAACTTTTTTTTTGTTTAATTTATGAGAATCACTTGTCACCAAGTTGTGTATTTTTTTTAATAGTACACTTTTAATGAACTAACCGTTCTCCCAGGCAGCTTCTTTCGTTTTCAGCAAAGCAGCCAAACCAATATTGTCTTTGGGCATGACCCGATTCAGCATGTTGTCCGAACCTTCGCTGTTGGCCATCGCCAGTTGATTGAACTCTATCAGGTGCTCTTTTACTAGCGCGAACCTGAAAATAAAAGGTATTTAAAATAAATAAACACACACCACACACACCACTTTAAGCAGCGCCATCTAGTGACAAATTAATGAAGCCCCTATGCTATGCGAAATAAACAGGGGATACAGGTATCCTTTTTTGTAACAGACACAAATAATACATAAAAACCAATCAGAGCAATGTAGGTACTCTTCGGGGAATAAAAATAGTATTTGATGTAGTACTTGAAGTCTAAACACCCAACAACTTCTTTTTATGTTACGAAGTGAACAGGACGGTCAGAACGCTCACCTGATGGTAAGTGATACGCGTGACTATGGCACAGTGACATTGAAGGATACCAACAACTGATAAACAGTTACTAATTCTCCATAAATGCCGCACTGCGTCCGTCGACCGAGACAACATGTCTCAATAGGTCTAGGATCCGAAACACAAATGTGATTACACTACTGTTTTTCTTACTTACTTACTGTTACTATTACAGTGCTTATACATGATAGCGGAGAGTACCTTTACGAGATACAAGGTGTTTTATTGTGATGACGTCTACAGGCGTTAACTGTCAGCCAACGTGTTATTCTATTAAAATTATTAAAACAAGCTAAAAGGGAAAAAAAGAGTAAATTTATTATTTGTTACTGACTTAGCAGCTCTGAAGAAAATGGCGCATCCATCGACGTATTTCCTCTCCGACTCCCCCATTGTTTTCGCACGTGACTTCGGCGAGAAAATTCCATCGTAACCGTCTTGCTTTAGCTCTGGCAGGAAGAAATTGTAAAATTGATCCGTTTCCACTTCCTGAAATCAAACGTTAAATTCATGAGTATTGCAACACTCCAAATCAAAAACATGTAATGGGCTTATTTAAACCAAACAGAAGTACTCGTAAAGTAGATAGTACAAATATGCTTGAAGATTTCAATACACATCCCTAGATGGCGTTAAAGCTAAAATGCGCTAAGAGGATCGTCATGGTGACTTAATAATAAAATTTTCTCCATTCGTCCTGTTTTATGGTAGGGATTATTTGGTAACACCATTGGACATTGCACTCTACTTTTCAATTACCATTTTAAATCATTAACATGGAAGTTGTACCGGAATACCAAATTAACAGTTGGATTCAAAAAGGTCGTAATGGTGTCATAATGACAAGTAAAATAGTAGGATTGAACCCTGGTCGTAGGACACCCTTTATCCTTGTCGGATATTGCGGTTATCCAGTTTCCTACCAGTGTAGGCATCCTATACAACCATCTAACAAGGCGCGGTCGCTTGTCCAGAACTTTCGATTTCAACGAAAGGGCACCCACGCATCTAACCTCTTTTAAGTGAGTGCTTTGAACTTGTTACCCAATCACGCAGTTTTGTTGTCTTACTTGCAAACATGCTTAGAATTGTTAGTAAATAATATGATTTACCGTATATAACGTAATATAATAAATCAATATTATAAAAAGAGCGCTATATTGCAGGACTGGACGTGAGTTCACTTTACTGACACTGCTATCAAGTATATTCGATTTGCGTGGTAGTAGTGTCACTGTACTTGTTTTTTTATATGAAAACAATACGCTGTTATTGATATTGTTTTTAGAGTCAGACGTGATTATACTATAGATTCTGGTCCGATGAAATGTATGACTAATTCATTTAAAAATATTTAAATGTACAAGACTAAAACCAGTCTCCTATTGACTTGACCTTCCCCAGTGAAGGAAGGCCTTCGACGCCAAGGATTTTGGTAATATTGGTTGTTGACCAGAACACTACTTTGAAAGATGTTGAAGCTGATGCAGATTTATCGACTGCAAAACGCGAGGGCTGAAACCTATCTCAAGTTAATGCTTACCTGTAAACTAATGATATCAGCGGAATAATGTCTTATTTCGTCTAAGATCCCCTTCTTTCGGTAATCCCACTCTAATGCCCAACTGGGGCAGTATCCGTACATCTGTCTCGTGGCGTATTTGTCGCAGAGCACGTTGTAACACATTACCGTGAATATACCTGAAAAATAATTACATCTTATATTAAACAAAAACATTGTCAACTCGAACTTCTTGATAAAATATTCATCATATCAAAATATGTCATAGAAATGAGTTTACACATTGTGAACATCAAAACGCATCTTGTACCCAGATGTTTCTTTATTTTAAAACATGTTTATCGATTTAGAAAGTTTGGGTATTAAATTCAAACTCACAAAATGTACGCGAAGTGGATACAAACTAGTTTCGTCAACACGGATAATTTAAGAGCACACACACGAAAAAAAACAGATTCTTTTAAAATTATCATGTGTACCGAAGAGTGTAAAGAATTCAAATGTTCCCCCTAGAAATGACATCATCATTATCTGATTAAACGTCCCCACCGAGGGGCACGAGCCTATCCGTATGAAATGACATAATAACGCTTAAATCAATCAACATCTAGTAGAGAAATTATTTAATAATAAGCCTTGCATTAACCCAAGTTTCTATGCGATTGTTTCTATTTATCTCACAGTTCCATGTCAAGCGTGCCGTAGACGCCAATTAGCTGGTGATAACGCTTTGTTTCAGTTGGTCGGGACGCGTCGCGTGTCAGATAAAAAATGTTCCAATTAAAATGAGACTCACATTACGCTCCACATGCGTCAGGCACGCGACACAATAGCTTGTTTTTCTAATCATATCTGTGCAGCGTGCAGCGTTCGCGCCGCTCGGAAAATTGCATACAACCAGGATCAATGGCGTCGGCTTTTTCCTATCTACTCCTATTGGTACGCAGAGAGGAAAATTAACCGTTTAGCAACTTTGCCGATCGAGTAAGCCCTCGAGCTAATCGTGATGTGTACATTTGGATCATTGTCGACGACGCAAATGTGTAAACGTTTACGAACAATAACGCATACACAACACCGGCTTACAACGATACGTGTAGTACCTAAATAAAGTCATATAAGAGCCAGGTCATAGGTGCAATTGAAATAATGGGTAGAGGTGTTTTTGTTCTCGTTCAAACGGATAAGTGGGGATTGGGCGTTCCTAGGGTCCTGGGGCAACATCGCGACGGAGTCACTTCCACGTATCCACTTATTACGTAAACTAACGTAGCACGACTGTGCTCTCTCACGCTCTATACCATTATCTTGAATTTATGCGAACGCGCATTGGTCTTATTATACTGATCTAAAGGCGCTCCTATGGATGAGAGCCCGCCGTCTAAATGTCGACTTCGTGGAAGACCTTGGCGTTGCAATTATCTAGATTTAATCAGGCTGGATCTCAGTGTATCAACAAAGAGGCATAGTGGATGTTGCGGACAAAGTATCGCTGACGGGCGAATGACGTTTGAAAGGACAAGACAATGCTGTGAGCTCGGACGCGGGCCCGTGCAGCGGACAAATTGATAAGGATCGCGGAGTGCGCTCGCGCTCACTAATCTCCGGTCGCGGGTCAGAGTCACCTGGCGACAGGCGGCGGGTGTCGATCAATAACGCCGCAGCACGTGCTTCAAATACGTCTATTGTATGCTCGATGCGACGAGCGGACACGCGGCGTACATGCCAAGCACCGCGAACAATATGCGCATCGGTAATCGGCTGTTGTTTAACGCACCACGGCCTAAGCGAAAGCTCATCGTAAACATAATAACAAATGGTTTCGATGTGGCTGAACACGGGGACGCGTGTATTCATTTCAAATAATTCGACAGCGGTGATGAAATAATACGTGTTCGTATTGCTAACAATGCAGAAGGTGACACTACATTTTTTTGGTATCATACCAATTGATTTAAAATGGAGTGCAGTTCCAGGATACATGTAGGTGCATTGCATTATAATGTTGGAAAGGCTAAAGGGCTAATGTTAAGATTGCGTGGCGGCAAGAAGGAGCATTGGGAATAGGCGTGTCGGAAGAATGTTGCGCGAGAGATGCATGGCACGACGCACATTTATCTTACTACTACTACATATTTGGTCGTGTAAGACCACAACGCGCAGGTTTTTGTCTGTATTTGACACGTCCTACGTAATGTAGGAATTAATATCGTTATTACTTCCCGCCATGTGGGATGCACTCGCTATCAAAAGCTGATGTTCTATATCTAATAGACACTGGAAAGGTTTATTACATGAACCGAACTGTTCTAATATTACAGTTAGGGTGGTCGGTCACGTTTGTGTTATGATTTTTAATATCAATTCAATTCGTGATCGCTCGAGACAGGTCGTTTTTTCACTTTATATATAGCAGAACTCATTAAAGTCTTTTAAAGTACGTGAAGATTTCCATTTGTATTGATGTTGCCATGAGCGCCATTAGATCACGTTCGACTTGTGTAGTGGTAATCGAGAACATGACGTAAGAAATTTCAATAAGTGCTAACAAGAGGTTGTTACGAGGAGATGAAAAGTAACAACTTGAAGGCATTGCGGACATTTCCAATTTAATAATTTCAGCTTGAGCTAATGGTAATATAAATGTGCATTTCAGATTGAGGGTTAATGAAGTGTATTTATCTAATGCGGTATTATTTCCAAGTTAGATAGCTCTATAAAACGCCAGAATTAATAAATGTCTGAAGGGTTTAGAAAGCAGGCTGTTGAGTTCACGATAATTTGCATAGGAAAGTCTATAATTGCAGTGAATGGAGTCATTACGTTGTACATGGAAGCCTCGGCGGCATACGGCGCCAGTTGTGTGAGAGCGCACATCTGTTCAAACCACTCCAGTACTTTTAAGGAAACATGATAGCCTGTACCAACAATCAACATTTCTATACAAGAGAGATTGCTTATGACGTAATCAATCGAATCGGTATCTAAAAGGAACTGCCTCAGTTTTCGATTTGTCCCGTTCAGATTGATACTTGTTCCAGGGGTCGTTGGTTTGAATCTTGCGAGGAAAGCAGTCACTTTGTGCGATTTTCCTAGTTTGTTTAGGACCTCGCTTATGGAACATACCACCGTGGTGCACCGTCTGTAAAGCAGTTTGAAAACTACAACACCAGGCCCGAATGTACTTATTCTTAATCTTAATTACGAAGCAGATCGAATAACAAATATCATGTAATGACTATGAATAACATACATGTATCTATAGATATATGGACAATTGGTACTGTAGGGTTATTCTTAGTTGTTCTATTCAAATTAATGTAGAACATCATAACTAATTACTTACTATATATCCATTATCACATTTTGTGGTGACCGATTTTATTGTTTTAGTTCAGTATAAAATTAAGGCCATAACGTGATAGCTTGTACGACACGTGAGAATGGAAGTTTTAAGTTTATTGGGCATTTTTTTTTGTTGACTAGACAGTAAAGGGGAAACAAGTAGGTGCAAAGTCCAGTGGAAGGTCGACAACGTTTTACGTGACTTCGTACCCATCTAAGCTAGTTTATATCAATCATTCGTTGCTATTAATGTCAGGGCACTGAGTAAAGCCCAATTAGACAGTTCAATTTTTCCAAACCTTCTTACCTTTTCCAAGGTACATTTGAATGGGGGCAAATTTAAGAAAAACATTAAGCTGCCTTTTCGTATCAAAATTTATTACCGCAGCGGGGTTATGATTGTAATGTAGACATAAATAATCCCTCATCGACCCATCTGGTGTAATGGTTAAAACATTAACATTCGGGCTTAAGTACTCCACAACCGCATGCGAACTGACAAAGCCTTATTCGGTATTCTGAAGTACCATACGACCAGTTGAAGATCCCAAAGGTTGTATGCTAAAGACCCCTTATATCCCTGGGTACATACATGAATTAAAATACCGTATATGTCGTCAGACTAGAATGTCGTCTTATTTATTAGAACAACTCACTCTGAAGCAGTTTAACGCGCGAACAAAAGAAATAAAGCGTTGGATATGGTGTCTCATCTGAATATAATGGAGGGTGGAGCTCGGCGAAGTTTATTGGAGATGCCATTACGTGGGCATTTCGCTACGTTGACGACACAGGCAGACAAATCACACACGTTTACATGAATTAGTTCCAACGCACCGCTACAACACGGTAATGGAGTAAATAAATGAACACCAATACATAGAGATCAAGTATTTGATTATTCAAGGACAGTTACTATTGGACCGAGTAATATAATATTTTTGTTACTTTTTCTTTATCCTTTAAAGGCAGACATTTGACCGCCATCTCACCTGATGGTAAGTGATGATGCGGCAGAGTATGGATCATGCCTGCCTAGAAACAGCCTATTCACTCTTGCCTTGAAGACGGCCAGGTTGTACTTAAACATAACCATATCCATCTCATCTCACTGCCATTCTGTTTCGATCAAAATGTTAACTCGCTGTAACCACCTGCAAAGGCTTTATTAAACGCTGCCAAAATGCTGTTCAAATATGGTTTCTACTTAAGCCAATTTGATAACACTTAGACTTGTGATATAACATAAAGAAACACAAGCTAAGACTTTAAAAATACCCTTTTTAGGTAATTCTGGCATCTCGTTTATTTATTGGTGCACAAAACAGCGTTACAAAACAATTTACAATAACATAACATAGGCACTTATTCATGGGTACATAGCCAGTTGCAATACCAGGAGCATGAATTGTGTCAGCACTAGTTACATTGATTAACACCGAGTTGGCAAATATGCATGGCAACATTGGCAACCCTATATAATCAACATCTCGGAACATGTTTTGTTACTCTATGAAATAATCAAATTGCACTGCATGAACTTCCTCCAGGCCCTGCGCACATAACTCACCGAGTTGACAATAGTGGGCCACAGCACGACACCGCGCCGCTCTGGTAGTACGATTAATGTTCTTGTCCCATCCTTATAACACGGTGCTCATTTTGTACATGCATTGTAATAACCAGTGAACCCTACTAATGTTTCACGCATTCGTTTCAGTGGCATTTAAACTCTAATTGGGAACAGGTTATTTTGATGCTGCAATCGGAACTGCTTTCTTCCAATAATTTTCAAGACCTGACTGAAAGTTCACGGATGCAATGAGGTCGTAGCCAATGTCTCTCATTGTGTATTGTTCGTCCGCGGATGGCGAGACGAAGGGCATTTCCTCTCTTCCTGTATCTCGTGGCCGTGAGCACGAATAAGTGCGATCGACTGGATCGCAGCCATACAAGCGTTTCCTTATTTAGTGTCGTTAGCAACACCGAAACTGCGTAGGGAAGTTGTACAACTGCGCGTTTGTGCGAACCGTGAGATTTTACTGTACCGGTATCTAACACGAGTATTACAGCTAGAATTTAATTATTGCAAGCTAGGTGCAAGGTTCCTCCTGTACCGCATCTGCTTTTGATTTATGGAAATTGAACGCGTCGTGCGTCGGCCGAGGAATAATCTTGCAAGAAATGGGTGACAGGACCCAGAATAATAAGACGAATTAAATGATATATTTATGAAATAATGAACGTCGTTGTAACTCCTAAATTCGTTTCATGTTATGTATGCTTTATAAAAATTAACTCAAAAATTAACTCAATATATTATACAAGACCTTAAGCGAATATAACTCACGCCACGAAGGCTGTCTAGTTGGATGTAGTAATTTAAGTCGGTTGTAGTAATAAACATGGGTGTGCGCTACAACGAGGAAGCTCCACCTTATCAAATTATTCAAATGTCATAGGCTGTTAAGTGTGTAACGGGACCGAGTGAAACATTGCAATGTTCCATGGGCCGGGACTGAACTCGTATCCCAGGTCTCCCACGGGTGGAAAACATTACCGTTGCAATGGTAGGGCGGTCTCCACTTGATTATTTATGAGACGAGCCGCATGCGCCGCGCCCATACGCGCCTCTACGACACTTTATTAATGATCGACTCGTAGCCCAGCTTTTTGTTATCAATTATTAAGTGTGTCTGAAGATCGAGCATCATTTGTTGAGCATTGTTGGATTTTGATGACGTATAGCATGGGGTTATTTTTACTTACATGTCGGTCGAGTCCTGTTTGGTCGGGTCAAAGGTATCCAAGGCCTCTGTGGCGGAAGAGTGGCAGTAACTGTAACAAACAAAAAAAGATATAAAGTATTTGTTTTACCATACATTTTACAGTTTGTCAACTCAAGTTTTTTGTTAAAGGTTCGCTTATTTCTAATAATAATTGCGTTCAAAGCAAAAACACGAGTTCGCATCGTGCGTATAATAGGCATAGCTACTCCATTTGCTCAGTAATATCGGTTGCCAAACATCTCGCATTCGATTTAAAGTGGTGTACGAACAAAGCCGTGAAAAAACCTAGTCTCTATTGTTCTGTTGTGTATAGGTATGCAACAAGACATGAATTCAAGCGAAAAATCCACGGGCGCCCATCGCAGCGGCGCGAAGACACCAACTGTATTGGAACCACATTTGCAAACATTGCCGTCGTAAAAACATAATGAACACCAGACAAAAAAGCAACTCCGTGATGAACAAAATGCGATGACGTCACTGGGGCTAGGAAATGAACGTTATAACAATCACTGATGAAGGAATTGTGCACGTTAATCACGAACTTACATTTGAAAGTGTGATTACATAATACTTTTTTGGATATTATTATGTTCATATAGGTACTTCATGACAAGCAATACCTACATATAGTCGTGTGGTATCCACATTAGTCTTGTAATATGGTACTTACCTACAGAAAACAATATAAATAGTCATTTCTATTGTTAATACGGTTTATTTTTGGAATCAAGACAAATCAAATTAGAAAAAAACAAATGAACAAAAATCATACTTCTTTCTAAGTGTTTCTGAGAAATTAAAGTTTTACCAGTATACAAAAAATATCTTGAAGTTTAAAATTTATAGGCTTGCTTACATAAGTTGTACCGGGTTCAAAGACTTTAAGCAGCAACCTCTTTAGCAGAAGCTAAGAATTTCATTTTATTTAGCTTCAACTTACATTGTATATTTCATTTATCTACAAATAAAATAAAAATATATTTTTACAATTGAATTCATTGATATAAATTATAGGTATCTATAACTTGTGTGTTAATTGTATTAAATCCGTTTACACAGTTTTCTTCAGACACTGAGACAAGTGATTTAATGTGAAGAACAAGAAGTAAGCTATCGACACAACACCTAAAGTGAAGTTCTAAATATATCTAAGGCTTAACTAACACTTTCAGTTGGCAGCCTTCAAATTTACATGCAAATTTACTTGGTAATTTCTATTCGGAGAGTCACAGTAACAAGTACTAATAATCAAAATGTTGAGGAGTATTAACATACTACTTGGATGATGGAGTACCATCATCCAAGTTCTTGCCGTGTAAACTCAAATAATTATAATTTAACTAAAAAATAATAATAAAGAAAACAAAATATTCAATATCAATATGGCAAATATGTATCTGAACAAACGATCTCATTCGACGTCGTATAAAATAAATTGCTTGACGAAGCAGGCTGTTGGGTCAAGCCATCGATCAAGGATATTTTATATGATGCTGTTTCATCGCTCATGTTGGTTAAATATTTAATTAAAATATTATTAAAACATGGTTTTTGAACTATCCTGTCTAAATTATACTACATTTATATGAGTTATAAAAGTAATAACAATTAAATCTACAATCTAAATAGTATATATCAAAAAAATTACCCAAACTTTCGGAACACATCGACGCATTTGCATAAAGATATTTCAAAAATGTATAGGCGAGACCAAAAGAACGAATTGTCATATGATAATACTAAAGTTTACCCGTCAACTGTATGAAATGTATGAAAAGGAGTTACTTGGTACTGTTGCATTTGGTTGGATATAAATTTCAATTCCAACAGTTGTTCACTCCAATGAATGTCGCTCTTGTCACATTGTTGCCTAAAATGGTCATGGTCAGATACACGTACTTACACGTCCTTATTGGTATTATAAATGCGGCCAATATTAGGGTTTTAATATTAAGAAAAATATTAATTATAATTCGGGAATTGTAATATGTAGATTATTGAAATCATTTTTCTAATAACCTGCTTGGGTTAATTTCTTGTGATAACTATATCTAATTATAAAAAAAAAATTACCGGTTTCCAATCATGTTCAAATGTACATTTCCAAAGTTTTCCAATCATGTTCAATGTACATTTCCAAAGTATATGAACATATCATGTGAACCATCATCATATTTTAAAAAAAGTATACTTATTCAGCCAGTGCACCGCTGCCCAAAGACTTCTATAACTGAGGTGTTTAGAGCGTAACCGCCGCCCTCGGATTAATAAATTTCTTTGAGTAATAGTTTGGGTGTCAAAGTATATTGTGGTCTTAGTTTCTCAAAAGAAACCTAAAATTATTTTGTAATACCTTACACTGGACCAAAGTTCAAAGTAATTCGGCTAGACCCTGATTAAAGGTTAATTAAACTCTACAGCAACACTCTTGCCTACAAACTAAATTTATAATATTTGCTGAATATTAAAAATATTGTTAGTGCGTGTGTCTATCATGTGTCGATATTTTAGGTGTCGGTGCGCCCTGAGGCGGCGAGCAGAGCGCGCGGGCGTCGGTCGCGTCGTCACCTCATTACACTTTGTAATTAGGGCCGTGGGCTGCGCCGGCGCAACGGCCCTGCACTAAATCACGACACCGGGCTTAGCATGCGTGCTTGCCCCCCCTCGCATCCATAACACACGACACAATGCGCGTTTATACCACCGTTATTGAATATTAAACGAAAAATGCCACTCCGTCCACTTTGGGAGGGACTTCCTTTACATATTTTGAAGTAAACAACGAAAAAACTGAGGTCGTTCACACAAGATCATTTGTTCTGTTGAAAAGTGCTGAGAAATATTGTTTTCTTTGTAGTAAAAATTAGTACAAAATTTAGCAAAACAAGGCCGACAAAAATTTGGCATAGCGTTTGTCAATATTTTTTTAAAGCCAGAAAAAACCGTGCTCACGATTTTAGCTTTCTTTGTGTACAAGCTCAATGAGTCGATAATAAGAAACACGTCTATAATTGAACTCTCAAAACTGTCGATAAAGTGAAAATCGTGTAAAGTCATTTGGAACAATCGCCTTAAAAAAGGAAAACAACAATCTATGGTAAAAAAACCCACAGAAACGCTAAAACTTTCACAGATCATTCGTTTGTCACAACTTCCGACATCGCTAACAAGACAAGATGAGCGCAAACAAGGTGGTGTTAGAAACAACAGACAGGCGGCGAGTGAAAGTCGAAGCACTAGTAGAAGCACAGTGCACATTGTATAGGCAGGTGATAAGCATCGACACGCTCCTCACATTGTTCGCGCTCCGATACATGAGATAAGGCTTTCTCCGTTCATCTCTCAAGAGCTACCGTGAGAACGCCCCCATATATTATACGAGGTGACATTTGCGAAACAGGAGCCTCTATCTGAAATACCATCTGCATAAAATGTTCTCGAATAAAGTTTGCAGCGCTCGACTAAAATTTAAATGTCCTAGAAGTTAGAACAAGCCATCAAAATCCATTTGCATCCTGTGCAGGTATGTTTTTCCAGTAGGTAAAACATCAACAGGGGGTTCTGTTAATAATAACTTGCAAGTTTATGCCTTTGTGAATAAGTTGCATGTGATGATAATAAGTACCCGTAACTGTTGGTTTTACTTTGTAACACAGACACATCGTCTTCTTAACCATCATAGCGCTTAAAATGTACGATACCGTATAATGCACATTACTGTAAAGAGTTAAAACGCGTTATAAAAACTGCTGAATGACAGGTAATTTTGCATTCAAAATGCGTACGCTATGAAATAAACACGTACAGTATATAAAATAAGGATAGAGTTTTAAGCCCAATATGCTGTTCATCAATTCCATACAAAATATTTTCAATACATGGACAACGTCGGTTTTGCCAGACATTGGGGAGCCGCGCGAAACCGGTATCTACAGCCTGTTGCATCACATACTAGAGCAAAACCATTTGCCTTCATAATACACGCCTATCGAGACATCGGAACACTTATACTGAGTTAGCTATTTGGAATATGTTTTACAATTAAACTTATACAATATAAATAGAAGTTTCATAAATGTATGCGTTGATTAAGATGTGCACCAATATCTGTTATCAACTTATGATTAAACCTGTTGTTTTTCGACCGCTACTCATGGAACGCGGTACAAGTGTTTAGTATTTAAGCTAAATTTCTTATTGTTGTATATATTTTTCGTGCATCGAATACTTGATCCGAACTGCATGTAGGTATGAAGGAACGTGGTACGTGACCGGTCGAGCTTACAAACCATCGGGTTTATTCCTGTGTTTACAAATGAACGTCGTTGTCGTGTTGATCTGCGTGAGCTGTGTTATAAACTTGCTAATATAGCCTTTATTTAATTCCATTATGACATAGTACTAGAAAATTCTCTTATTTAGGAAAATAACATAAAGTAGGTGCTATAAAATTTTAAACTAATAGTTTTTTTTAAGTTTATATTATTTGTCCCATTTCATGATTCATTTAATTACAGTGCTGCCCTCATATGGCGCCAAATGTCCTGGTCTACAAAAATTAGCCAACTTCCATCAGTGACCCGTCTCAACGAGGCTATGCATAAAGAAAGAAAGAAAAAACATTTATTGACCGTGCCAAAAAAATAATAGTAAAAAATATTGTCTTATATGTTTGTCCAATAGGACAAACATATAAGACAATATTTTACATTGATACAGTAAAATAAAATAAAACAATTGAAAACAAAACAAAGACACGGACAAAAGGTCCCACCTCAGCATAAGGCACTGCGACGCAAACGCCGTAGCAGCACTGTTATTCTGGCGGGGCCTCCTGAGATAACGTCACTAACAAAATTACATTTAATACAATTAACAAAATGCACATCTAACACAATTGAATTTTACACTGAGACAATTTAAGACTAAGGAAGGGAAAAACAATATCACAAGCATAATACACAAAATGAACAAGTAACTAAACGCATCTCTGTCAGTTTCACATTAGATGGGCGTGTGATGGGCATAGAGAGCTCCCTGGGCTATACATCACGCAAAGAAGGCATTCTAACTACTTCAACTATTTTTCTTACAAATTTACAAATAAACCAGTAAAAACAATACACTATTTGGCCAGAATATATATAAGCAAAAACTAAATTATAACTAGAAACCAAGACTGCCTTATTGTTTAAACCGACAACTATCCCTGACAAAGTAGGGATGTATGTCTCGAATGTGTTCTAGGAACTTATAAACATGCCATACGAAGATGCTACTTCTAAGTACGATTATGAGCAACTACCTGAAATAAACAGTACGCCATAAATCTTCCCGGGAATGCCATATCTCTCGGAGATCACAGCACTGACCGTGGCGGTGATTATTATCTTAAAGAGGACTACATAAAAATTCGTATTTTCGCATGACGCGTAACTTAGCATTAAAATCGTTTTAATGTCGTACTTCGTGAAATTACATGTGATGAAGATATCATAAGAGCGTTATTATCTTTTAATAATGCATGAACAATTGTCTTATGCGCGTATTTTATGTATATTAGGAAACCTACATAAAAATATAAAAACGTTAGTGATGCTATTACGAGTAGGTAAGATTTCACTTAAGACATTTATTAATACAAATTAGCGATATGTTCATTTGGTTTAATTGTATCAACAATTGTTCAATAAGAAAAATATTACTAAGTACAAGTACTTTAGCTCGATCTCTTCACTTCGAACATTTTAGGTAAAGACCTAACTACACGACAGTTCTTAGCATTTAGCGATTGCGTGGCGGATGTTCCTTGGCGACGGCGAGCGTGTCCAGTAGGCGACTCGACGACCTGATGCAATTGACCCAAATGGCACGGGATTACACGACAATAAACTACCTAACAACCAATCTAACTTTTAATAGCTTTCAAGGGCGGTTCGTGTAAGTGCCGCATGTGTATCACAATTTCACAATAAACGAACCGTTGATAAATCAATGGCAGATTTACTATCGAGAAAAGGTTTAAACAGAACTATGAAACTATCGACTTCGAGAATCTGAGACGATACGAGTTTAGATTTGTTGTAATGATTGTTAATTTATATCGACGAAGTCGTAATTTGACAAGTTTTCCAAATTCCCTGCATGTATTTTAACTGCAAATTTACAAAATTGTTTTCTCAAGTAATTTAACAAATAACTTGATGTTTTTCATGTAAACATGAATATTTGTAGAAACATACATACACATGAATATATACATCAAACATATTGTCCTTAGGCGGCTTTGTCAATATTCCATAGTGTACTGGTCAAGGAAGTGCGCGACAGTCACGAACTTTTACTATAAACATTGGAAGGATGACATCATTGTTACGCCGCCTGTATCGTGAGGTTTGATGGTGGCCACTCGCTCCGCTCCGGTGACCGCAGCGGGGGGGCCCTTTTTGCATATTCTGCAGCGTTGAATTTTCCACGCACGTGATAACTCTCCGAAGAGACGTTGATTACCACCTTATTTAACGTGCTGACGTCGTGATCACGGTTACAATTACATGAGCGAAACTAAAGTTTGCTTATATTTGAATAGAAACTTATTTTTATAGCTGTCATTATTACTGGAACTCTTGATATTTAAAATTAGGTTTTTTATTGCGGTTTTTGCTGCGTCAAAATATTTTGGTAACGTCGCAGGAATACAATGCAGTTTTTGTAGTTTCGATCCAAAATTCGAATCACGGTCGAGGTGGCCGCAGCGTTTGCCCACGCGCTAGCGTGTCCTCGGCGCGACCGTTCACGGCCAAGGCCACACAGATAATAAACGCGTAATGATGAACGATGTGCTGCCAAGCAAAAAACAAGCGCGCGCGCGCATGCCCACGTGGGGAGCCTTTATGAGCCTCTGACAAGATTTAATGACTCGGAAAATTACATAGCTACCGATAAATCTATCCAACAAATTTAACGTATTGCATGGTTTCCAATGTATCGTTATGCCTAATTTACGAACTATATAAAATTTACTTAGTTTAGTAAAAAATGATGTAATAAAAAAAGGTTTCATTATAGATACACATCACAAAAAGTTGCACAAAGGGGAGCGTCATATCAACCTACAACTACTTACTAGACAGGTCTATTGAAGCGTTAATATAGCGTGACACCACTTACATGATAGATGCAAAAAACAGGATTAATTTATTCACAGACATCTTGTCATAAGTCTGTGAATTCAAATGGACATTTTAAATGCTGATTCTCAGTAAGCACCTCTTGTCGTAGTGTTTCATTAAGAGATACAAGAACCCATCAGCTATACCGATGCCCGTCGTAAATCAATGGTGCGCGATACCTTTGTCACTAATGGAGTATCGTAAATCAGACCATCAAAACATCACCAGCTCCCATCAAAACATCACCAGCTCCCATCAAAAACCTTATCGCAATCACACATCGGATTAACCGATGACACGTATTGGGTAATCCAAGTTTTATATGCATTGAATATTTAAGCTTGCCCCTCTGGGACCAAGGCGTTAGCTTAATTTATTTTAATAAAATAAATATCTATTTAACCCTAACATGAGGAATTCATTTATTTAAATAAATAACTAAAGTACTATTTAAGCCTAACGCGGGGAATTCAATTTATCCCCCTTTAACTTATATATTTACTACAGTTATTAGGTCCATACTTAATACTTGTTACAAAAATGATTACATCGCAATGTTATGAAGGAATTCAATTTGTCCGCACCGTTTTCTCTAGGGAGTGGTTGGAATTTATGAAGGTTTTTACGCTCAGATAAAATCTACACTGTGTATAGGCTTTCGTATTCGTATCACGCGCTCTGATTCCACCAAGCTAGTGCATCGTACTTGGAAATGTGCATCATGGCGCATGTGTGGGTCGCATCGGACGGATAATGCCTCAGAACATTGAATGGTGAGGTGAACGAACCTGATAGGTAAACACTACTGATTGATTGTCCGATTCAAACGCTAACGATCTTCACAAAGTGAGAGGTGATTTTGCTAATAGTCAAGTGTTCATCGGTCTAGTGATTGAGCAGAATGTTGACGTTACTTCTTTTTTACGAGTACATTGAAAAGATTAATGTTTTTATATGAAAAACAACAACATTGAGCCTCAGAGCTAAACAGAGTACTTGAGATGTACGCATCGGATAAGTCGCATAAATACGGGCAGGTTACGAGAAGGGGACCAAAGAGCACGCAAATAAACAGCACAATCTTTCATCAAATGTCACAAATGGCGATGTCGGTGTATCCGCAGACGTAGGGCTTGCTTGAAACGGCACAGTCATGTCATTCCAAACGCAATGGTACACACGCCCATGCATTATCCTCAGCATACCTACCGGATACACGTGGAGCTACAAAGCTAAGATAGATTTATTTATTGAACGTGTATTTTATTTTCAACTTAATTAGTTTGAAATTATCGTTACTAATTTTTTAACTTTTAAATTACGAACTTATGCATAACACATACTTAGAATTTACTGCGTGATTAACGATCGTACTTGCAAATGCAACTTTGCAATCGCCTGTTTCTTTGAGCGTGACTTGCTTCCATTTTAGTTCCGTATAATCCTTTATATAAAATCACAGTGTAACTTGTCAAAATGCCTTCTCCAATTACGAGGTGAGGTCGTGTCGATCGTCAGCTCAGCGTCGCCGGGTACGACAAACAAGGCAATTGCTCGGCCGCAGATCGCTATCAAGCACGCTACGGCCGCCCAGGCTCGTACCTCACGTGATGTCGACCCACCAATATGTCCAGGTCAAACTCATCTGATGCTCACATCGGTGTTCGTTGCTCAATTGTTATTCGACCTGAATATTTAATGTTACTATGTATCGATCAAGGCAGACTATGCTGTAAACTACGATGCATCAAACATGCTCACTAACTCTACTTACTGCCAAAGTTCCTGTCAGCTTTGATTATTACACCCAGATTTTTCTTTACATATTGTACACGGTAAACGGCTAGTGAAAATGTGTATAAAACTAGACTGTTCATATAAAACTTTGTATACCTCTAGATAAGTATAGGTAGTTTATACAGACATTATTATCTTACATTAAATGACTTTACAAACATACTAAGAGTATTATTAAATTCCATTGTATTACAACCATAAGATCAATACGCTGTTCAATCTTTGCTGGAATAAATTATTTAATAATTCAACTTTCTTTTCTGCAGAACATGAAAAGCAAATTGAGACATTGAAAGTAAACATCATAACAATCAAAGAGTAATTTTCCACTCGCCGCATACGACCTGCCATCACATTTTATGTCGACACATAAGAATAATACCACTTATAACAATAGAACATTAGCATGCATTTGCAACTTTTACTTTACCAAATCTCACTTTGCAAGCTATTGTCGGTGGATGGATTTGGGAGAAAAAAATCGAGTGCACCGGTAATGACGACATGAATTATGATTATGAATAGAAAGCACAGTAAGTGACTGTATTCTGAATCGTGCAACCGTTTTTAATATCGGAATGACTGTCACTTAGCATAAACAGTGGAAACGTATTTTGTGGTGCGTTATGATGAGAAAGAAAGCACTGTTCACGAAGAAAGACGCTGCAAATCTAGGGTTGCGAAGACAGTGTACTATTCAAATTGTTCTAGTTTTTGGATATAGTTTGCGTATGCACCAGCTTCAACTTCTTATAATTTTAATAATAACACAAACAGTGTACTAACTAGTGTAAATAATTTTACATTATATTTACCTCAACTTAGGTGCACTAGTAACAAAGTACGTATTATTATAACTCTGAACGCATATCTTCTCGTTCTCGATGCATTTTATGCACCCGCGGGGAAATAGCGCAGAAGGTTCAAATTTTCAATAACTAATTAAAGCAATTTAGGAAGGCAGAGAAAAAAATACTGTTGTAGTAGATATTTATGATAGAGCGTTTTTGTCACCTAACGATATAAATTTATCTTTTACCTATTTACAGCCCGTGAAAGGGAGCACAATTATTATGCTAAATATCAGGTCACTGACAGGTAAATCAATCTACATGATGCACCGAATTATAAAATTTCCTTTTTAAAATAAGCCTGTCTGCGTTTCGAAACTTATCAGATTCCAGTGAGCAAGTGGTCAATGAACTCGACGATTCAACTAGCTATTAATTTGAGTCTTTACAATTCGCGTAGACGTCAGTGTCATATCGTTTCAGTAAACGCACAATTAATGTTTATAGCCAACTTCCTTTAACAACTTTTTATTCTCTTTGCGATAGGAAAACTTCCCAATTTGTTATTTTTTCTAAAATAGGTGTTCGTTTATTTGGCATCTCCTGTTGATAAGTGACGATACAAACGTAGATGGAGCATGCTTAACCTGAAAATTCACTTTCGCCTTTTTTTAAAGGCTTTTAAAGGCTCCGGTTAATGATCAGGACACAAATCCGCAGGCAGGGAGTTGCACGCTTTAGCAGCCCGCATTATAAAGTAACTTCTAACTAACTTCTTCTACTTAGAAGCTTGGACATCCAACTAGCGTATGTTGCTATGAAAATGAAATGTTGACGGAGGTATCAACTCAAGGATTACTAAGACAGACGATATTACGAAATGCTAAGAAACTACATATTCAATTAACTACTCATTAAAGCTAATAAATCTCAAGTTATACCTTTACTAATTATCTACAATCAGCCGCATTTTCTATTGCTCATTGCAGACAGCTCTACCTTACAAAAATATTAAATAGTTAACACTGAAAAAAATCAAATAGATACTGATACCGCTATTGTTCGGTGAACTATGAAATATGTTAAGGCAAAGGTAAACAACAATGATATTCTATATATATAAAGGTAGATACGCCATCCGTGCCTCAAAAACGAACCGCCGAGAGTACAGTTTGTACTCTTTTGTATAGGTAAATGTACGCTCATTCGGAATATGTGTATGTGTGCTGTCACTGAATTTGGAACACTTTTTTCGATTGTTTTGTGAAAATCCATACTTTTTACATCATTAGTAAACAACCACAAAGGATAGCCCGGCATTTGTGCACATGCCTACACGCGGTCAGCCTACGCTGAATTCAATTAACGCCCCGCGAGATTGGAGATTGTATACTATAATAGATGACATGCAAAGAACCCTTTAATACTAACAATTAATCTGTGGTATTGCATTGTAATTTTGTAGGAACAGAAATTAATTACTTATTGATAGTGGGTTCGGAAAGCATTAATTTTACATTGGAACAGATACCGAATTAGTTCTATTGAATAATTTAAATATAAAATTAACAAAACTTTATTCAGATAATTTTATTGTCACTAACAATTCTTATTTAACGTAGTTGCCAAGGAGTTATCTATCCCCTACTGTTATGGCTACCTAATTATTTGTAATTAAGCCAGTCTTTTCTGCTCCGTATGTAATACAAAAACTTTACTGCATCAGTACATAATAGTTACATAATGCATAATTATTTTCAAGACGTGACAGTAAAGATTGATACTTCTAGTTGGCAAGTGAAAGTGTGGAGCGTGCCGCGACTATATCGCGCTGCGGCGGAGGGCTTTGCTCCAAGCTATTGTGGTGTATTCTTCAATTGGATTTTATTTTTATTTATTTATTAGGACAACCGACAAGATAAACAGTGGTACAAGCAACATGAAATTAGAGACAAACAAACTTAAAGCTAAGTGTCACCTTACTTATAGGTTGCCATGGCATGTTATGTGGACTATAGTGCTAAAATACACAATTTTAAAAATATATGAATGTATGAAATTAATAGACTAAAGTGCTTGATTACTTTACTGAATTAGTTTAAATTCATCAAATATTTAATTTTTTTTCAACTTTCTTCTGGCAAACAACTTGGATTTTTCGTCTTCCTGCAAGCGAGTAAGGGACACCTGGTGAAAAGTGATCACCACCATCCAGTATTAATGGTGCGTAGATGCATTTCAATTTATCAAATTCCCAATCATATCTGTCATGGAACACTGCTTTGGGTTCAAAATAGCATAGTTAGTTATTATCATTCTAAAAATAAATAATAATCAGTTTCTAAAAAATAGCACCCATGTTTTAAAATATTAAAACAATCCATTTAAAACTTTATTTTATAAAATCATACAGTTTATTTCAGAATTATGTCCGGTTAATAATGAAGTAGACATAATATCAAACTGTATCTGGCCAAGATAATGGTGTGAGTTGTGCGTGTTGAAGATCATATTGGATACAATTATGAAGTGATATAATTACATACAAGCTTAGCAAACTAGTTGCGGTGTGGCCAAAATACAGCTAGATACACAATAAACATGCAAACTATTTCCTAAAAATACTATGGCACGAGGGCCATAGCTCCAAAATCATAATTCGTTATCAACAATTAATTATGTTGACGCTTCGGCGGTGACGTGAAATATTTAGTGAACGTCCTCCTACGTCCAATTTGTGTGAGAAAGCAGCTAAAGAGTGGGCATTCGCTAAATTAACATTTGATGCTGGCTCGTAGTACAGAGTCGTAGAGGGCAGCGGTTACTTTGTTAAAAACGAAATTATTTGTGAATAATGATAGGTCGATCAATCGTCTGCGAAAACGCCGCCCGCTAAAGCAAATTTTATCGCATAAATTAAAATGTCCTATAGCTATGGCAAAGTAGTTTTCCATAGAAATACTTTGCGTAGTCAAAACCTGTTTGATCTTAGATTGCAATGTATAACATCCCACAGTTGTATGTGATTGCACTAATCATCACAGAATCTCGTTAACCTGTCAAAGGTTACAAAGAAGGCCGTGAACTCGCCGCGTCCTCCCCATATAGCAGTACATAAATATGTCCTTTTGGCTTTTAAAATAGGCGCAGTGGAGTCACATTGTGTTCAGTCATGCCATGTAATATATCTACCTATACAACGTATACGAGGTGAATAACCTCGCATGTTATCTTCAGGAGTAGACATAGTATATTAGACGTGTGACATCATTATTGTGCCAACATTACATTTGATGTTTGTTTAGCCTAAGGGATCATTCTAAAGATAAGTTAAATATGTATACAATTACATCATATGTATACAATAAGGGAAAAAAATGGAAGCATTTATTCCTCTTTTTTTCAGTTATATCTTGTTTCTAAACAAAAATGATTTTCGCCTTCTTTAAATGATGAGTCCCTGTTATAATTTAACTTATCCTTCGCTGAGATTCTCGGCAAAATAATTTAGTCAACATACATGAAAACAAAAGTTAGTAGTAATGAGTGCAAAAATGTCAACGAGTCCTGTGGTAGTAAAGACGTCGGTATTGCTTCTATCGAGATGTGACGAGGGTTCGTTGGCAGCCGATAGCCGAGTTGACACCAGGGCAAAATATCGCAGTGCGTTGACTGGCTGCTTGTGATTCCATGCGTTTATTGTTACATTGTCTCGTCTCGAATGGACTCGACTTTAACGGTTTCGATGCTATGATTCCTTTATGCCAAATTTCAGAGATATTTTAAACAGTAAATGCTGATAAAAAATTACCTTACGCTTTGTTCCTCTTTTTTCTTGTTATTTCTTCCATATGTATAATATATGTATACACATCAAATGATCACTTTTATTCTTGTGATCATTTTGTATTTACACACCCACAATTGTAATAATATTTATCACAATAAAACAGGTTACATTGAGAACTTATTTTTTTGTGTCTGTTAAAAAACTGTGATAAAATAGCCTACTTAATATTAAAGTATGTCATACAAAAACTAATTTAACAGTTTCCTTGGTCAGCACACATTAAGAGCACTCATGTATATTAACCAAAATGGTTTCGAACATAAAAACTGTAGTTGTTATCTTACGTGACTATTGTAGTTCACACGGTTTTGTCTTGCTCGACCTCGCCCCATCTATCAAACCTAACTAGGCGGAGATTAGCAGCAAGGACCATATAAAATAACACAGTACCGCGGAAACCGTGTTGTTATTTTTTATGAACCTGCAATATCACGTCTAGTGAAGAATTGACGATGTGCAAGGTGTGGCATGGAGCCACCTTATAGGGCCTGACTCATAGGCGGTCCCACTTATAGGAATGTGGATACAACTCTCGACTTCCCGCGTTCCTGTCAATGTGGCTAAGGGAGTGCGCTGAGGCCCTGCCCTACAGGGTCCGAGCCCCATACACCCCCACTGAATAATTTCAGTAGTAAGAATAAAGGTGTGGCGGGAAGTTAATATAGTATTTATTGGATACGTCAATTTTCTTTTCAAACTATAGAAGTTTACTGCGGGATATAGGTCTCCCCAATTTGCGTCGAATATACCAATCCTCCGCTTTCCTCACCCAGCCTCCACCTATCAAAAGTCACCCGTCCATCGGGCCGGAGGGCGTCCTACGCTAAGCTTGCCAAGAAACGGTCTCCACTCCAAAAGCTGTCTACACCGACGGCCATCGGTTCTGCGACATAATATGTGATCGGCCCACTGAACTTTAACTTGCTGATCCGGCGAGCTACGTTGGTCGTCAATATCTCTTCTTCTCATATGAATTCATTCCTGATTTTATTCCTAAGAGAGAACCCGAGTATAGCTTACTGCAATACTTGTTGAGTGATTTTAACTCGTGAGCCCAGTCACGTGCACTCCATATATGCAAATAAGCAGTGTATACTCTGTGCGTCCAGACAACCCAGAAAATCGCCAACATATTAAATTATTCATACTTATTCGCCCATTTTTCTCTACAGATTTGAAACCATAGGCGATCTGCTTGTCAACAACACCACTCACTTTGCCTAAAATGTAAATTATTTATTGTTATTGCGATTAGTGTCAATCACCCTTCTCATAATCTCTATGTACGCTACTGTGTGAACCAATATCTATCCATGTCTCAAATTGGACATGCGACAATTCGCTTCCTATATATTCAGTGTTTCGACTCGTGACTGAAAGAACTTAAAGCCCATCTTAGACTGTAGCAAAAAAATTAAACATTCAAATTGTTGGCGATTCAGATTGAAAGGCTATTTGAAAGCTGATCATTAAATAATTTCGAAGCTATTGCCCGTGAACGGTGTGTGTTTTTATTATTACACGGTGTCGAGCAAAAAATCGTGGGCATCGGTCGACTGTGCAATAAAAAATTCGGCGATATTCACATCACTTCTGTTGCGGTTCCGTAAGCGTTATCATAAAAAATAAATAGTCATTTCTCGAATAAATTGTGAAAATAAGTAGAAAAACGAAACTTTAGTAAACTAGCTTTGCCCGCGGCTTTGCTTGTGTTAAACTAGCACGGTTAACATAATTCTACTCTCCTGAATTAGAACAATTCATGTGTCAAGTATTGCAGTCCTTCGACTGGAGTGCTTGCCCGCCTTGAACTTGATACATGAATTCAGTAAATTTGATAAATTCTCTGAATTTCAGACTATTTTAATAATGGATCAAGGATACTTCAATCCTTTTTTGTATATACATTTACATATAATTATTTGGGATTGATTATTTTTCGCACCTATAATCCATTGCATGCCGTGGAAACCTATAAGTAAGGTGAATTTATGTTTGTCTCTGATTTCTTGTACTGATTTGTTGTTCATCCTGTTGGTTGTCCTAATAAATAAATAAAAATAAGTACAGATAAAAGAACTCTGAACAAAATATAAGGTATAATTTAATTACTCTAATGTTAACGGTATGTCTTTTTACAGTACATTTTATATCCATATATTAGACTTTTCAGGCATCAATTATTAATAAAATATAAGTTATTATTATATATTTTATTAATATAATTATACTAACTTAAACTAAAATTGTTGTAACCTACGATGTGTAGTTACAAGTTTATTAAATTGAAAACCAAATTGAAAATGAAATAAATAACTAAATTGATAAGACCAGTGAACCAGAGTATTTTGGTTTTAAACATATTGAATATACATTGGTGGGTATATCAATGATAAAATCAGATATTTTAAAATGTTACCGCATCCGCGCCTCCTAATACACTTACAGCGCGCACTATAACCTCTTCATTTGCTAACAACAGACGAAATCACTGTAATCATTTATCGCACGAATATCACATCATAAATCTATGGACAAAATTACAGGTTACATGTTACGATTACCTTGTTATTAGCGGTGACTCACTACTCTATACGCACGGTGAGATGGACGTTACAAAACATAATATAACATCCGAAATTAGCGAACACTTATGGGGTCGTTGAATTTAAGTTGCTGTGACTTAAAGCATGAGTTAAAGAGTGATAAGGAACCAATCCAACCACAGCAACGCGTGGTGAATCCTGCAGAATAGCAAAAGAGGCATTGGCGTTACGCCAACGCGCATACGTTATACGGGCTCAAAGGCCTCCAAAGTTAAAAATAATAAGGATGTTGACTGGCAGATCAACTGAGCTTACTTTTTTCGATCTATCTAAACGACAGACTAATTCATTTTATATGGCATTAGGACGTGAGGTTATCAAGTGAAGCACTCTTAATTCCTTATACAAATAATTCGATTTGTGGTTATTATAATAGTTGGAGGTGTTGAAATGAAAGAAATTTTGTTAATGTCTCAGTTTTATCACCAATTAGTGACGATGAATATTTTGACACGTCTCCGTCTATGATTCTTTTTTATATTGTTTAACAGTGGCGTGGATTACGTTATCAAGTCCATTGTCGATAACGTGTACAACTTGGCGAACAGTGCGACTTTATAGCAGTGAATGAGTGGTTTTCTGAATTTGCTAATACCTGAAATTTATGCAGCTTAAATGCACGGTCGTTGCCGTTCTCCGTGGCCAGTTATGTTTATTTATTCAAGGAGTCGTTATTGCGTACGATTAGAATGTAGAGTAGAAACGCGGCTGACTGACGACTGTAAGATCCCGCCTGAAAAGGAGGCTATTAAACTTTAGAAGTATTATACTGAGAAAAAATATTTTTAGGTCTCAAAATATTTAAAATTTACTTAGTGAAATTTCTTAGGCACCTACTTATAAACTTGTTAAATGGTGCTCTTTACAAAAAATGTTTGCAATTTATACAAAACATTATTTTAAAATTTACGTTTGTTAATCGAATCCAATATTATATCCGCCACAGTCAAAAACAAACAGATTAACAAGAAAAGAATTGCTCGAAAACGAGTTCATCGTTGTGACCTCGCGGAGTTAATTAAATAGTGACTGTGTCAAATGAGATGGTACCCGGATTCGATGCGCATACAACACCAGGTGGGCAAACGAGGTTGAGACAATCACCGTACCGGCTTATTGTTCAATTTAAATTCTTATGTTTGTACTAGACGTACATAGAGAACAAATAATTTGTAATTACATATTTGTCTGAAAGAAAGGCGATTCCGATATTCGGAGGGCACGTCAACTCTTAACCCTTTGACTGCCAGGAATGGATACAATGGAAAATCTATTCTTTGTGACGCTTTAAGGCGTATCTGGCGGTCAAAGGGTTTTAACCCGAGAAAAGAAACAATTATTTAACTATTGTTATTTGTTCGGTATCAAGTCACTGGGAGGTGACGGTTAAACCGTCGATCTCGGGTGCAATCTTATCGGCTACAAATATTTACGTTAACACCTACCAATCGGCATTAGGCACGCATGATTGGTTACGGCCCCATAAACCCCCATAGCTATGTTGCGCGGATAACCAGGGCTGTTATAGGCTGAATATGAAATATTTGTAACTGGAACGAATTTAATTGAAGAATTTTAAATCAATCTAAATTACAAAACGAAATGAGTACCAGCAGACCCTTTGGGACTGGCCATCGGTGAAGTTTGCAATTAGAAGCGACGAATATAGAATGAGTTGAGAGTTTGTTACCCCCAACAGCTGTGTATCAAAAATACCATCCCAGAATAGACGGTGTGCATCAGCTAGGGCAACACACGCATTGCCTACTTTCGAGACAGCAGTTACCGGGCCAGACGTGCCGTCGAGCACTCAGCCACCCGATGGAAGATAATTAACAACGAAATTGGCCGGAGACAGCTAGACGCCTTACTTCTGTGGCCCGCGTTGCATTACGCCCCGCAATAATAACACTCCATACAACAGACACAAGGCAATTAAAAAAGTTGGAACGCCCGTTTCCCACACATTACTGGGTGAACGTTGCGACCGTATTGCTATATACGCACTTAATATTGTAAACATACAATACAGCAGGACTCTATTCAGACGAGGGAAATTGTTCGAATCGAGGTGAAACCGACTGCGGTGGATGAGACAATTACTGGATAATAGTGCCTGTAATAACATCCATGGTGTTGCAGCTACAAAACTGCAGCCGGTGGAAAAATTAGGTCATCGGGGTTCGAGTTTCGAAACAATTTACGGCAGAAGTTGGCGTCGATAGAGCTCACGCTCTGATTTGCATATTGCTAACGAAAGTGTAACTGTGACTTGCGCCGGACCACATGGCATGACGCACAAAGTTCGTTTTTATCTTATTTGAAATCCATTCTAAGCAGATACTTTGTTTCACCCTAATATTCTAAATAATTACACACGATCGTATTACAAAACAATGCGGCCGTGGTACGGCACCGTCAATATTATTATTTAAAAAATATTATGAACGTGTGCAATATAAACACACCTGCTATGAAAATCTAAATCACTTCTTGAGTTTCCAGATATTGCACTACTGCACTTTTATTTCTGCAAAAAGAACTCATTAAATTCTTGGCCTTTATCAAACTGAGTACTTATTAATTTATGTAAATAACTAAAATAAACGCAGCGCCCAGAAACAAAAATTTCAACGCATCAGAACTGATCACTTGCAAAAAGAAGGTCCATCATAATTTACCGCTCCAGTTTCATGTTTCGCTCCTGATAGTCGTGTGAAAAGCGGCTCTGTACCCGGATCAAGCGTCGCTTCTCTGATGTACCAGCGAGACAGCGTGAAAATTAACTTTATGGATAAACGCGATGATAATTGACTGCAAACAACCCATCACGCCGATTGGTAAATTCAACTGCAAAGTGGGTCGTCGAAAAAGTGAAGTTTCGTCAAATGCACCACTTACCCAATTCAAGAGAGCGGAACCAATGTCGGCGGAAGCATTGTGTTGGAGCGCTCGGCTTGCTGAACCTTTTGTGGGAAGTGTATTAGATAACGTGTTTGAGAGAGCGCGCACAAAACAATGAGTGCGATTTCGCGGACGCATAAGAGTGAGAGCGATCTGGACGTTAACGAATAGTTAATGTATCCCAAAACGGTTATAGTTTACATAACCGTCACAGTACATCACGTAGAGATCGAATGATTAACAGACGACGGTGAGGGCTGACCGATAGTATCTACGGTTCGTGAGACCTATACGAATAGCTGTTTCCTCCTCAACATTTGTATATTCATAAAGCTTCTGTTCACACGCTCTTTAGAATATGTTTTTGTCACACCCACGCATTCCTGATGTCGTATGACTTCTGAATCATTTTATGGAATATTCCGCGGCTCTCGTGTGTTGATATTTCAGATTATGGTGCTACTTAAGAGCGACATGAATTAAGAAGACATTTTGATCTGGCATTTTATAGGTAATCCTGGTTAGGATTCCATTAGGACGGGGACGAGCGTGGGTGCGACAATGCCACTAACGAGGAGCCGATATAATCTGACAGACAGCGGACATTAGTTAATGCTCCAAGAGCACCACAAGCGGGTAAGATAAGACATACCGTAAAAATAGTTCAGCGGTGGTGTACAATGAAAGAATGATGAGTTCCGCGATGGCACAAAAGATTGTGAAACGTCATACAGTGCACAATAGAGAGAGCGACGCGAGCGTGAGCATCATGCATTACTAATCATAAGTAGTAGCTTAAGCTTTATGGTAATTTAACATATCGTATAGGACATGTAAACAATAGCATATGCCTATGCTGCTCTATTTCACATACATTTCATTTCTTATACAATTATTAGCAACTATCATTTTATTACTAGAAAATCCATTTGCATGTTATCATTAAGGGTAATGCAAAATTATTATATGCCGACAATGTACGAGTATAATAGGACAACAAAGCCATTACTGCTTACAAAATGAAAATTTGTTTGCAACAAGTTTCCATTTCTGGAATATTGTGGTTTGTGTACCTTACAGTTATCAATTAATTTAATATAAACTTCTTTACATTTTTGCTTTTACCAATCTTTAGTGCACTTTACTTTAAAGTAAATAAAATACTGTTTACGGTTTATCTAATTACGTGTCGTCGTATTATCGTTTCGTTTCAGACCAACCCCGTAAGGTTTGACGTAGTTTTAACTTGTATTGCTTCACAGTCGGGCCATTTGTTTGCTTCGCCGTGATGGCTATGGTACATAATTTATGCCGTCTTTCGCCACACTTCATTGTGACGAAGGATGTTTTACCATCATGGCGGCCACATCTGAATGCATCGACACCGATTGCAGTACAATTACGTGACTCGCCAGAGTGATAATTTGCTTCATTATACAAGCGCATAGAAATGTATATGTCGTGTACACGTTTCGTTACGTATGTATCTAGATAAGCGGTTATTTTAACGGTGATGATCTGATGAAGGTACTAACATATTTATCATCACGGCGTTTCATACTTCAATGTAACTTCCTACATACAATGAACGTCATCATCATCAGCTCATTAAACGTCCCCACCGAGGGGCACGAGCCTAACCGTATAGGGTGATTAGGCCTTATTCGTCCACGCGGTCCCAGTGCGTAATGAATACAAAAATGAATAAGATACAGTAGCTATTTCGTTTAAATTCTTCCTATCCATATAACTAGTTGTTGGAAGTCTAAAATGAGGCTCCGGTAAATGAGATGCTCCAGTATGTGTGATTACGAGAGCAGTCTATGGCGGATGGATCGTTAAAAAATGCATTCAGCGTAGGAAATGTATTTCACCTGGTCCCATCTAGTTCACCTCAAGCCTGCTACATGCACGCGGAAACAACGAACTGTTAGCTAGTACGCTCTAGATACATTATTTGCGAAGCTCGTTAATTTTTTACCATCTCTTGTTAGTGACGTCGGACGTGACTTTATTTGCAATGAACCAAGCATTGTTAGTAAGGCGTTTGCACACAAATAGCTTTAAATCTTATAGTGGGCTAGTTTAACTAATCCTCTGTTA
>PQWD01000154.1:0-98946 GCA_019425675.1 Leucinodes orbonalis
ATAACGGTTTGACGGACCGTTGTGATGACTCTTTCCAGGGTAATCTGCTAGTTCACTCTGTTAAGTGTTTGTTACAAGGACTTAATGATGATCACCTGCAAGTAGCTTAGTAGAGTTTGAATGGTGTGTCATACTGATTACAGTTACAGTTCCATGCACATAGCATTTTGAAAAAACATTTTGATCTATATTTTGTGTGCGGTTGAGACGTCGTCTGGAACACTAAATGGGTTCCGGGTTCGAATTCTCCGAGCAATCAAACATTTGTGTGCTGACAAGTCTGTTTGGGTAATGGCTGGGTGTTTCTATGTATAATATGTATTATTTACTAAAACTAGCGTTATAGATTGTTTATCCTTGTTTAGTACCCATAATACAGGCTTCACGCTTAACCTGTGTGAATGTACGATATTTATTTATTTATATATCGATTCGGTAGTCTTAACATTGAGTTCAGATAGATCCTTAATCGGAGGATTTATGTCTTCTTGAAGCACAGGTCTTGCGTTGTCCTGCTATGCTTCCCGCCGGACGTGGTCTCCACTTCAGAACTCATCTGCTTCATCGGTCATCGGATTAACGCCCACATAAAATATAAATAAACAGAAAAGGTGAGAAACAGCATGCGCAGCAAAAGAAATATAAAGCACAAAATTGTCAACACTAATAACAAATATTATTATACTAACTGTGAATTGGCACCAATTAACCACCATGGTAGGAACTGATCATGAAGTAAGAAAAAAAACTATAACTCACTCATGGCACTTTCCTTCTTATGTCAAATAATATACCTTAAGCAAACAGCAACTCACTCAAAAGAACATGGGAAGTCACTAGTCAATAATGCAGCAATCACCCGTATCCGCAATCACCCTGTATCGCCAATCACCCCAATAACTCGCCCCAGGACCACCTTGTAATCTACACTGTATTTTCTTAATACACGGCCAAGCAAACACTTGCTCCAGTATTCGGTTAACAAAGGTATTATGACATCAGGAAAACAGTCTTGGTGGTGATAGTGAGGTGCTTTTGTTACCGATTATATTAAAGTATCGTTTACATAAACCGGTATTTTTTTTTATAAAGTGAAAATGATTTTTATGAGATATTTAAATTATTACAACTACTAACTGGGATCAAATCTTTGCATTATTTTATTCAATTAAATTAAGTGTACCTGGAAGTAAGTTTGTTAATGATATTCTAAAGAATAAAGGGATCGTGTTTTTTATCAATGCAATTGTTGAGACGTTGATGCTATACTCAGAGGTCCGGGTTCGATCGCCGTGTAGTAAAACATTTGTAATTTAAGTGAAGTTGTAGTTGTGGTAGTAACTCTACATCAAATGAAAAGATCCTGAACGAGAATATCGTAGGAGAAAGGCCTAGTGATTTCACATAGTTGTCGAGACATGGAGTAAAGGTAACGTGGATATGCACAGGGCACATAAGGTCGGAAAGGGTCTCGAATGGCATCCACGTAACGAGGAAAGAATCGCAGGCCGACCCTCAACCAACAGGAGTGATTACCTGGTTAAGGTGGCGGGTAGCAGATAGGAGTCGACTGCTAGGGACCGGTCCGCGTGGAAATCATTACGAGCCTTCGGCAGCGTGGATCCATAAAAGGCTGTAGTGATGATGATGGTATATATAAATAATACACAGTTGGGCTACATTTTATAAACACAAGCTCTACGTGCTGCTTGTAAGCTACCGATTCTATGTACCAATACCGATATTTATTACACCCAAAGTTTTTCCTCATAGCGTTCGGTAGCAGTGATCCGGCATTGATACGGCGAGGGGAGCTCGATTTATGACGATCTGATGATACAATCGAATCAAATAAAACGTCAATAAATCAACGTCCACGCGAGGTGAGAGATGTACGCATTCACAGTGGTAATAGTGTTGTTTATGTGAAAGCTGGAGTGATACTAAATACAAAATACCGGTATCGTAAAGGTATAAAATTTATAATCGGAAACGAGCTCTCTTTGATTTTTTATCTTTTTTTTACATCTATAGGCAGACATACGCCATCGTCACTCTGATGGTAATGTGAGATTCGGCCTAGGATAGATCGTGCCTGCCTAGAAACAGCCTATTCACTCTTGCCTTGAAAAGTGTACAGGACGGCTAGTATGCTCACCGGATGGTAAGTCATACACAGGACTAGGCCAGAACAGCATTAAAGGAGACCGAATAACTAACAGCCAGTTATTATTCTCCATCAATTGGCCGCGTGCGCGTCAACCCGAGCGACACAGATTGTTAGGTCTGTATTCCCGTAATTTTCGATCAACACACAAAATGCATTATATTCCGGTTTTTGCCGCGGGAAAACGGGGGGTTTAGTTCGTGTGCCCCCCCCCCCTGGCGGTGTGGTTTGAGCAAACCTTACATAGACAATCAGTACGAGCTTCCACCTAGTAAAGAATTTTATAGTAAAAAAACAGTCTATATTATTTACCTTTAAAAAACTTCTTCATGAAGATAATTAAAATGGAGACCCACGGGAGCGTGTCAAGTTAAATTGAAATAAATACAAATCTTCGAGTAACAAAATGTTTAAAGAAGTTATACTTTAGTTCTGGAGGTTTTCTTCTCCCGCAGACTTAACAACAAAGTCAACTTCAAGCCGATGATTATAATTGATGAAATATTATAAGAAAAATTCTAAAGGAAGTAATAAATTAAGCGTTGGTGGCTCAATGGTGTGGACTGTTGCCCTCCTATCCGGGAAGGGCTGCGATTCTTATGCCGCGCCACGTACCAATGTGTTTTCGAATTCTCGAAAATATATGTAGGAAAATAGGTGAAGGAAAACATCGTGAGGAAACCTACGCAAGCCTGCGAAGAGATTCAAAAGTTGTGCGTGAAGACGTAATCACCCTATACGGCTAGGCTCGTGCCCCTCGGCGGAGACGTTTAATGAGATGATGATGAATAAATTATTGTATGAATAAATACGTGTAGCATCAATCCATACTTCTAATACTCTCCATTGAGAGACGCATAGTATGTTAGTCATCAATCTCACTTTTGTTTAACTGATAACTTAAGGTGATCTTTACGTATTGGAATAAATTTTTAACATACTTGGCTTCTGAGCCCGATGTTAAGCTAAAAATTGTTCTCATTGAATATGTTCTTTAAAATTATTAAGCATTACATTTCGTAGTTTCTTCGCCATATATGACCATATTTCCAATACATTTTATGTATTTAATTTGGCTTACAGTTATACATAGTTTAATACTGTTATTATATAGTGTTGTTAATGATATTATTTTATTAATTTCGACGACCCATTTCATAATGGTTGCGACGTCGGCGTTTACACCAAGGGTTACGGGTTCGTCACGAAACGAACGGGCAGTCAACTTTGTGTGCAGATACATGTGTTTGTATTAGTCTGGATGTTTTCTATGTAAAATATGTATGAATTCACAAAAAAAATATGTTTTTCCGTTGTTTAGTACACATACAACAGGCTTCACGCTTAACTTGGGGCTATGTGGCGTTGTATGAATGTTATTAGATATTTATTAATGAATTTAAAGGTATTTGAATTTTAGGTACGAGAATACAAAAATTGCTTTCAAATACGATTAGTCGTTACATCTATGGACATTTCATACTTTGAACACATTGACCAGCGTTCCTTTGTCGAGGTGTGTTCCTCCGAGTCCCAATTTTCTGTGACGACAGCCATCAAATGGATTATCCCATAATAATACATCTCCATTGTGGATCACATTTGTGGGGTCGCGTGCGCGGGCGGCGTCCGAGAAACAAAGACGTTTAATTGTCGGTTGTGAGACGATAAATCCATGCAACCTCTCATTACGGAACTTATCGCATCATTGTTAATTGAAATCGAGAGTTTTCGTTTTGGGCACGCGAAAGGATGTCCCCGGTTATTGTTGGGCGAGGTGACGAACAACGTAAACAAAAGAATAGCTTTTTGGTTTGTTTGTAGACAAATTGTTGGAAGATTTAGTTACAGTGTTGAGATTTTGATGATTTAGCTGGGTGGTCTTTTATTTTTCGAACGACTCTTTGGGTAGCGGTTGAGACGCGTGGTGTGCACAACAGGGTTTCGGTTTCGCACATCCCGGACTACAGACTTGTGCACGAACATGTCTGTTTGTAATGTTGGGTGTTTCTATGTATAGATTTGTATTATTTACAAGAAAAATTATATAAGTATGTTTATCCCGTTGGTTTATGTACAAATGGCTTCAGACTGTTGCTTGAGGCAGAGTGCCTGAGTGATTAGTGAATTTTTATTTATTTATTTATAAGATACCGCTTAAAGTAAGATGATTCCATGCTTCTGGAGGCACGTTAAACAGTCAACCAGGCAACAAGTAAGCAATAAATCCAACATATGTTTCCGGATGAATGTTCGACATGTGCTATAGCTATGCGATAAGAAGCAAATTCCTGCATGGTGAGGTAATCTAAACCATGGTTTGAGGTAATAAATTGAATAAGCAGCGTGTAAGATTTCTTTTGAACACAGTAAAAATCTAAATGTAAAAAAAAATAGTGGAAGTAGCGAATGATAGTAAAAATGAGCTGAAATTATATTTCAGGACATGAGATTCTTTAAGATATTATTCTACAAGAGAAAAAAATATTTAAATTACAAGTTGCTATCTCCGACAAAGAGGTACAAATTACATAAAATAATTGTAGATATCGTCATCAGCTCATTAAAAATCCCCACGAGGGACACGAGCCTATCCGTATCTAGAATGTATAGGCCTTAGTCGTCCACTCGGGCCAAGTACGCACTACCTTTGAATCTTCACCGTAAGAGCGTCAGATAAACGTACATATAATTTCGAACTCGAAAATGCATTGGTACGTGACGAGATTTGAACCTGCACCCTCCAGATCGGAAGGCAACAGTCCACACCAATGAGCCACCGACGCCTTGTAGAATTAATTGTAGATATAAATGGTCAATATCACCAATAATTGTCAAATTATAGTGATAGTGCAATATTTGTTCAACATTAATGTTATGGAATATTCTATAATCTTTTCACCCTGTTCTCTTTGCATACAATATTAATATTATTGATGTGTTATGCAAAATTTACCATGGTTATTTCTCCAAATCCAACCAAGAGGGCGTTATTGTACAAGGTGTTATTATGTTCATCGTTGACCCGGGACGACGCGCCCGCGCCTTGTGGGGCGACTCTTTGTGCTTTTTGTTGCTTCACGATCGAACGTGACTGAATATACCACAATAATTAATGTTGCCATGGTAAATATAGAATATCTACTGACGTACACACAGCGCCATTTATTCCCCAAACTAAACAAGCAACATAAGACATTAAGCCTGTAATATGGGAAATTAACAACAGATAAATATACTTATACATCTTTTTGTAAACACATACATATTATACATTGAAATCACCCAGGCCATTAAAAACTGAGATGTTCACAAACACAAATATTTGTACTGCCCGGGGATTGAACCCGGAACCGGTGTAATAGCCGACGTCTCAACTATTAAACCAAATGGGTCGTCTAAGGTAAGCGTTTCAACAAACAAACAACCAATTGCTTTGTGTCGTTTACTGATCTTAAAGAAGTAGGAGTATAGGAAATTTTGTGTTTAATAATGGAAAAAATAATTAAATACATGAGTCGCGTTATGTCACTGGTCACACACTTATATGAAGAATGAAACCAGTAACGATAGCCCTTGCAGTAGAAGAGTTCTAAAGTGGAGATCGAGTACAATACAACATACCTGTAAGGTCGATCGTTCAGGCTGAATAAACGTAGTAGAAGGCTGATATTTCTGACCCAAAGAAGAGAATAGTCAAGTAATATACATCCAGCAAGTTAGCCTGCAATAGATTAAAACGAAGTGAAGCTACTGTTTAAACAGAAACGTATATCAATCGGAACTATCAACGCTTATACTATACTAGAGTTTGAATCTTCATAAAAAATTATCACCACAAGCATTGTAACCGTAATCTTCAACATGCGTAGGAGTATCGCACGATCTTAAATTGATTCCCCAATACATTCATTGTGTCTCGTGTCCGTCTGTATCGAACGTTCTCACTAGCATGTATCGGTGACTTGGCACTTTTATACTCGAACCAATCATTCATATCTTCTAAATCATCATAATTTTCACTCATATCGTGAGTTGCATTAGAACCATAATTGAATGTCGATTTTCGTCTCTAAATACAATTTGTCAGCATCGTGCTCCATCATTACAAATCGAACCTTAACAATATGTCAATAGGCATTGATTTATTCTCAAGTATTAGTTTGGTGTACCGGATTGGATCTTTGTAAACCACAAACGAGGTGCGTCAATACCCTTTCATGTGCATCATTCATGAACAAGACCATTCATGTTTGATACTGATTTGTAATTTGAATGGAAGTTCATTCATGATTATCTAATTACGATGGCTTTATGGATGTTTATTAATTCTTGAACTACTTTACGATTTTGATTGAGTTAATTTTGTTTGCAAGTACATTAAACAGAATGTTGACATGACAATTCAGATAAATGGTGTCAAATGGTTCATGTTTGAAATATTAATCAAATGTGTCGTCTATATCTGAACAATTACGTAACAGTTCTTAACAGCCTTCGCTTTTAAATGGAAATCAAAGATTTATTAAAAAAACCAACACCTTTATTAGAAATTAAATGAAATATTAGAGCATATTTTACAATGAATGAAATTGCTTTTAAAAATCTACTATAGGCGTACATAACGTACAGTTATTTTATTATATGCGGTCCTTAATCTTCTAACTTTATAAAAAAGACCAGTTCAATTGATCAACTCTTGTAATCAATTCATTATTAGATTTGTAAAAAGTGACAACAGTCATCATCATCTGCAGCTCATCAATGAACTACCGACGCTCAATACTCCTCCTCAGTCTCCCTAAGCGAAAACCATTTATCCATTTTTAAGAAATAATGTTAACATGAACACATTTACGACTAATCTGTTCAATATTGGCTACTGTATCTTCAGTTTTACAAGAACATTTTATTTCTTATAGATTCACACCTTAATAAATCAGCTGGGACGTCCACGTAATATGATTGTGGAAACAATACGCAGTAAAATTTATTGTTGGCAATAATCTCGCGAATAAGATATTATATTGCAAGTGTCGAGTACAAGACTCTTGGCATGTTCTTGTATGTTAGTACTATAACCACTTAATATAATTTCAAATATAAACGAAATTATGTTTTAGTCAAAACTGGCACACTCCGGCACGATGGACCGACGACTTGAGAAAGTTGAATGACTGGATGAGAAAAGCGGAGGACTGGGATATCTGGCGCAAAATGGGGGAGAACTATGTCCAACAGTGTTCAGAGATAGGTGGAGAAAGAGTCAAAATTGCTAATCGTATTATATAAAGTGAGATATTATATTCTTCTTTAACATACTTTAATGCTGCAGTACTTTACTGCTAGATGTATCATGATGACCTTTTTTTAAAACGATATCTAGCGACTTATATTATAGCCACCGATTAAAACACCAATAAAAAACTGAAGTAGGTATAAGAATTACGCAAAATTATAGTACAATATAAGAAAAAATTGAATCCTACCAATTCCACACTAAATTCTGAAACACAGTTGTGCTGTTATCTTCGAAAAATCGCTAAGCTCTCTTAGTTAAACCATATGATCCCTTCAATGGACTATAGACGATTATGCAAAACTCATAGAATATATTCCGTGTGAGTCAACGCCACGTCAAATATACTGTGAAACTGTAGATAAATCTACCAGTTGAGTAACACCATATTTGGTTCCACCGATATCAATTCCATTTAACTTCGGCTATGGACATTGTTGTTGATTACGAATTGTTTACGGCTCTCTGTCCAATTCAAGTGAATGCAAGTCTGATACTGAATTATTAGTATAGCATTTGGTGGGAGCCAATGATGTAAAAGAGTATGGATTCGTGATATGCTCACAAAACAATCGAAAAAAGTGTTCCAAATGTAGTGACAGCACACACATATATTTCAATTTCGAACTCATTTAAACAAAAGAGTACAAACTGTACTCTCTTCGGCGGTTCGTACTTGAGGCACGGATGGCGTATCTCCCTTATATATACAGAATATCATTGGTGGGAGCCATTATAGAAGGAGCTTGAATCATAAACATTATTGCAGTGCCATTTTACGCCGTACATTTAAATGTGATAAGGATAGGGTTAGGAATATAATGACAGGTAAATAGGACAACATATTGGTAAAGGAACAATTGGTAAAGAATTAATCCAAGCCAAGTTTACCCGTTTCATCGTAAAATTTGTAAAAACTAACTTGGCCCAAACAGAGTCAGGAAAACATTAATGAAATTAAAATGTGAGATAAAAAAATCTACTGAAAGAAAGAAAGAAATATTTATTCTGTGGCAGTACACAATATTACCTTAAACATAAGAACTTAAATCTAAAGACACAGAACTGGTATACCACTCAGCAAAAGCCATGGTGATGAAGACACCATGACACTGGTCTTCCGTGGCTACCTTCAAAGAGAGACTACTACATACACGCACTTTACATAATACATATATTATAAGTTTTACTGCGATCCTAATTTACAATATCAACGCCTGTATCATGTTGAGTGTTCAACATCAGAACCATAATAATTTCAATATTTTCAGTTGCATAAGATTAGATAACATAAACAAGACTGGCTACTATTACATTTTAACGTTAAGATTTTTTATTAAACTTACAGCGCATTGAACATTTTCAAGCCATGTCTTATAGGAACATCCGTCACACCTCCATACTCCCATACCGCACGATCATCCCAAGGTCCCGGTGCGGGCTGCGTCGCGTCCCGTCATTCATCCCGTCGTGATTAATACTTGGCCACACCCCCTGCGCGTGCGCACCTTTGTCTCGACACGTAGGCGCACATCCTGTGAGTGGGCCAGAAAAAATTGTCAATGGCGGTTGTGACATCTCCGACAGGTAAGACTTGGTGATACCACACGTTTGTGCTCTTGGAGAATATGTCATCCTTTGAATTTCATCTTCATCATACCTTCAACGTAGCCGAACCAAGTATGCAGAGAGTATGTGCTTCACCAAGCTATGCCAAACATGCTATACAGAACCATATGACAGTATGATGTTCAGACCTTCCACTGTAACAACGTGGTTAATATAATACCGTCGGTGGGGACCTTTAATGAGCTCATGGTTATAATGATACTAATATAAATTTACCTACACCGATGCTAACGCCATAGAAGAATAAACACATGAAAATATTAAGTTAAAGGGTTAACTAAATTGAAATATATAAGACATAAATGCTGTCCAAAAAATTTAGACAGTGTTGTCCCGCTTACGAACGAAAAATTGGTCACGGTATTTATGTCGCAATGAATGAGAGACTTAAGATCACTTCAAAATGCATAATGGCTGATTTGCATAATTATGGCAGCACCTTATTTATTGTTCTTCGTTTTTTGATACTCTAGCTAGTACATACTCCTAAGTTTCTTTCATAAATATTCATCAATAAGATACATTTTGATACATTTATCACTACATAGTATAAAACAAAGTCGCTTTTTCTGTCCCTATGTCCTTAAGTCCATATGTGCGCTTAAATGTTTGAAACTACGCAACGGATTTTGATGCGTTTTTTAATTTATAGAGTGATTCAAAATGAAGATTTATATGGACATAACAACCATTAAAAAGTAGAACAATACTGTTATTTTTTAAGAATTCTAATGCGATGACGTAAACAATTTCATTTTTGCCGCTTACTTTGCAAACGTACTTTGTGAACTCTACGAGATTTATCAGAACAATGTATTAAGTATTGTACAAGTTGAAAAGGTCTACAGAAAACTCCGCGATGGTGTATGTCTATCTCTTATGGATATCCCACATTTTTTTTGTCATTTACTTTCCACAAACGATAATGGCTAATTTTTCGAAGCGATTTTAACCAATACAGTATTAATCCTTATCCAATTAAACATCTTAAATACATTGTCAATTTAATATTTGGCCCTATACAGCATATGATTTAAATGAATATTTTCGAAGATATGACAGAATTAAAAAATCGCGGTACATAGCGTTAACGGCGGTACCGGCCACAAATGTCACCATTGCACCCGTGCAAAGCAGGGGCGGGTCGCTAGTTTTTCTATAAATCCGCTTTTAATATTAGCAGTGATATTCGATCAGCTACTTCTTTACGTTAAGTACATATACATGATTACTATACATATAACTATTTAAAAAATATTTTAAATGAGTGATCAAGCACAACACATAAATATTGGACACCATCCATTCATTTCTCCGTTATGAACAGAAACACGTTACAGTTGCTATAATTACCGGTGGTCCCCACAACCCGCTGTATTAACAACCTCGCCTTTTAACACAGGCCTCAGAAGGTGCCTGCAGGCTACACCACTAAGTCGACGCAACTTTATTTCTCATCATACATTGCTGTATTTGCTCAAATAGATTCAAATTCGAGCCCACAATAGCATCAATGTAGATTAAACATAGCAAATCGCTGCAGATGAAATATTGTGTACAAGAGGAGGGGTGTCAAACCTATGATTAGAGTATTATTAGCGGAGGGGCAGATCTGCGGTGAAAAAGTTGCAATTTTAGTCGTTGCTTAAATAAACTATTGTCATTAGTGGGGTAAAGAAAATAAATTGGCCATGTGTTCGTTTGTACGCAATATTTTCAATTGTGTTTATTGACCTTACGCATATTAAAAGATTTTGTATTATAATTTTTTTATTAAAAAAAATGATTAACATTAAATAAGCAATAAATAATATCCACTAACATTCACATAGCGGCATCTAGCCCTAAATTAAGCGTGAAGCCTATATTATGGGTACTAAAAAACGGATTAACATACTTGTATACATTTTTTGTTTGTAAATATATTATACACAGAAAACACCGAAACCATTACAAACAGACATGTGTGACAATGTTTGTACTGCCCGGGAATCGAACCCGGAACCCTTGGTGTTGCAGTCGACGTCTCAACCGCAACACCAATAGGTCGAATCTAAAAATATTACTGAACTAAGAACTAAACTACTCATAAAAATTACAAAACTCAAATTATTATTTTAAATAAGATTTAAGTCCTCTATTCCATTATTTTTCCGCATTAATATCATAAATGACTTTATAACAGTTTCGCTTTATTTATTGCGGTCATCAAATGTTTATATTACCTACATTCATCACTGCTTACGTGGCACGATATTTTTGGAAATAGAACAAAATTGATTTTCATATGATCCTATCAGACGTAGTCTAAAAACGCCAAATTGATCCTATTTAAAAAGTGAAAAATGTATGCAGTTCGAAGAAACCAGCAGATTACACGAGACGATTGCGAGAAGTTCTATTGTAGAGCCAATAAAACCATCTCTGATTGATGAAGTCAATTTTTTGTCAAAACTCGCGCGTCCATTTAATTTTAAAACGAAAAGGTCCGTGCGTGCAACAATGGGTGATTTTTTCATCACAATAGTCCGTTTCTATGCGATCATCGATTACTTTTTTATCGTTGGAAATATCAATAATCTGTTTACGCCCACTGTTAATATCGACGTTAGTAAAATTGAAACTTGACACGTGTTACGAAGCGAAAATAATTTTGTGGGTGCGTGATTGTGCGCTTTTGTAACTTATGTTTGTTTCTTTTGGCCGACGCCTCGCGCGCCTCGCCGGGCATTTAGTGCGTGACTAGCACTTTTTTATTGCCTTTGTATTGAAAAAGTGGTCGTATCTTTGAGTCTCTCCACCTTACTATCACCCATTTGATGCGCTCAAAAATGGACGTTTTCTCCCGATAATTGCCGTCCAATTTGCGGAAATGAAGGCCACGCAACTTAGCATCTGTTATTAGTGTCACATCTGCTAATGGAGTTGTCGGCCCTGGGCCAATAATCTTCGATATTTTACTAGCAACGTTTACAGCTTTTATCGTGTCCAAGGTATTTTAGAAAACACCGGCTGGTTTTGATGGTATTTTTATTACTCACTCGTCAAATGATTTGTTCCACAAACATTTACTTAAAACAAATTTTATCAGCGTGAAGTAACCGTTTACGAGTTTGGGTCGTTAGTTAAGGTAATTTTACAGTATTTCAATTCTATAAATTTCCTGCTTGTGAGTAAAATGTGGCGTAGCTCATTACAAGTTGGAGGAGCAGACAGTTCACACGAGCGCATGCCCCGAAAACATTCAATAACATAACTTATGCCTCGAAAACGAGCCTTCAAATTACACAAACCTGACAGCTTTAATATTTGCCCTTAGCAGTGGATCGTGGACGGGCAGAACACCTCATGCTGGGCTTTTAATTTGTTCCATACATCCTTTCACGTGGTTTTTTCTGTGTTTTGTTTGAGGCCGGCGGTGATCGATCGGTTGCCCGCTTTTTTTATCTTGTTTAATTTTGGAAGGAGTTTCGGTTTCGCTAAGTCATTAGTTGCGCTGCCCTCTTAAGGGACGTGTTTCTCGCTTTGGATCTTATTGTTCCTATTTGACAGCGCCTGTTGTGTTTCGTTTATTAAACAAAGTTTTGAATAACAAAGGTAAGGGTTGTAAATTGTCAAGGTGGTGGCGTCATGTCTTGTTAACCTTTAAAATCATTTATACGGGAATACAACAGTTTGTTCATTACAAAATCAAAACAGCAGTCTGCTTAACAAACACCTACCCACTGTCCAACTGACTGACAGACGCACCTGACAATGTGTAACATGCCATGGAGATTTTAACACTTTATTCTAACAAGCGTTAATCGACAAATCATTCCAAGGGTGCGCTGCTGAAAAAGATCTTTAAATCCTTAAAACATTCCGTTTACCCACCATTCTGGTCCACGGTTGATATAATTGTTTTTTACTAAATTCGTATGAACAGCACATGCACCGAAACAACATTAAATGTTTGTCTATCTGTCCGTCTGTATGTTACGGGTGATATCTGAAATGGCTGGACAAATTTGGACGAAACTACTTTTGGCAGGTAGCTGGTGTAATTGTTAATAAATTTGATCATAACAGAAACTTTAAAGGGCCTACGGCGGGTATATCTTATTAGTTAAAAGTACTCAATAATTAATTTTCCAAAATGTTCCTATGTTAAACTTATTAAAGCAATGCAATTGTTTGGAATGTAAGGGGAAATCATAATCATTTGTAGTTCATAAAGTTGGTCAGGGCAAGACTGCAGTTTTAAATCACTGTCGACATCGCAGAAGCACTTAGTAGTGAGACGTTACATTCTGCATGTATCAAAAACTCCAAAGGTCCCTATTATCAACTACGCTCACTGAATCTTAATGGTAGCCAGCAGTCGCGAAGTTAACATAACCTTGATCATCTTGACGGGAAAATTGGAGATAAATCACGTTTTAATATCGTCTTAACCTTTGCTCGATCCTGTGTGTCGATTTCTACCGATTATCCGGAATAATTCATGGGCTCTCTCGTTGCCGAAACAGCTGAGCGTTGTGTGGAAATGTCAATGATTCGCGAGGGTGATGATTGATTTGAGACGAAATCGTGCCGGGGAAATGACTGGTTGAGAAAAAGCGTGACGTTAACAAATTGATAGCCGCGGGCCGCGGGGTATCAAACTCGCGGATTTGGTCCCGCTACAATATAATATGGACAATGCTGGGTGAAGAAAACTATGTATTAGTTTCTGGTCATAACGTCATAAAGATATATAAGTCATATTAAAAATTAATATATTAATCATTAGTTCATTACTATCATCATGCAGCTGTCCTTCCAATCTGGAGGATGCAGGTTGAAAACCTGGTACGTGGCGTACCAATGTATTTTCGAACTTTAGAAATTATATGTACGTTAATCCGACGCTGTTTCGGTAAAGGAAACATCGTAAGGACATCGGCACTGGGCCCGCGTGGACGACTAAGGCTCATCATCATCAAAGATACATCCTATACAGGTAGGCTTGTGCCCCTCGGTGGGGACGTATAATACGCTAATGATGATATTGCAGCTGTACAGCCTACTGCTGAACTAGCGTCTCCAAACGACTCAAGTAATTGAAGGAAAAGTATTAATATCGAAATTGTTTTGTGGGTTTAACTATTATCTATCAATATCATCGTTTCATTTTTTATATTGGTTTCAAGCCAGGCTAATAATCAATACCTAAGTGTTATTAGAAGTATTTGTTTGAGCATTCATGAAGTAAATAAGCTTTGCAAAAAAAATAAAACTTTATTATAGTAAAACATACAAAGTTAAAAGTAAATTTTAAATTTTGAACATACTCGTATCAGCTTAAATCAATGTCATGTTAAAAACCTGAAACAGACATTTTTGTTTAATTTTGTGACACAGTAAAAACAAATAATATATACATATGTAGGCACTAAATCATTTTTATTATTTAAGTCCTGATTCTTCAGTTATACCACTTACATGTGTTTCCAAGTATTTCTGTGTTATTATTGCCATCGTTTCGTAGGCTGATCATCTTTTCCCCTCGATTTATCACCTCGTCCAGCAACATGACGCAATTACACGCAGGACATACGGACACTTTATTTGACTTCACGAATAATGTGTGTAGCTAGCAATTGGCCCTTGACGTCGCATTCGTTATTTACATTGGCCGGTCTTGGCTCACTTGAGCTGTGTGCTTTGCTTAGTTTATTATTTTAGTGAACATTTTTTTGTTTTTGGAACTTTGTTTTTCATATTTCATATTATAATTATTTCAGACGTAAACACCATTTCTGTAATAGATTTATTTCAACGTGTTTCGTCGATGAGGATTTTGGACAGTTACCTTGTACTCTGGATTAGGTTGTGTAATATCAAATAACTACCAAAGCTTCTTTGGCTTCAAAGTGAAAAGCACCGGTACTCGGTCCGAAAGTTTGGCTTAACTTTCGAAGGGTGTAATTTTTCGTAGATTTGATAAAAGTTTAGCATATATTATTATCATAAGAAGATATCTTTTATGGTTCAAAGAAGTGTCTTTTTAAAGGCACCTTTCAAATATTTTATGAAATGCTTTTGAAAAACTGCGCTTAGAAGACGTAGCTATTACCTTTGAAATCAAATCAATAATAATTATACCTTTAATATTAATCTAATACAACCTGTACATGATGAAAATGTAAATATATGCACTGTTAGCGTACCTTTCTAATAAATAAATCAGATATTTCTAATAAATATATACCTAAAATCGCTGCTGCAGCTCTTGTCCTACATACTTACGTTATTTACATATTTACTTACCAACAACGAGCTACGATTATTGTTGGTTTGTCTAATAGAGTCGAACTTTTCTCTAAAGCTTATAAATGTTAAATTTTGCGTCCAGCAAACTACTAATGATGCTGCTTGCTTATGCTTCTACGAGTTACTGTAACGTCTTTATATACGTGTGCTTCACAGCAGTTTGCATTCAAATTTCGTCTGCAAGTCTTTATGTTAGCCAGATGCCAATATTATCGCAGCCCATTTCCTTCTCCCGCAAACCTGAGTGATAGTTCGCGACAAATCATACCTACATGTTCAAAAAGCAATTTCAGCGAGAGCCGCAATGCTATAGAGCATTCTGGGAAGGCAGCAGGCGTGCCCTTATCGCAGCTGTAAATCAATATATGATTACAAATTTAATGCTACTGTTGGACTATAAATCAGAGATTTTAAATTACGAGGTACAAGAGACGTATCACAACGCGTGAGGCCCCCTAGTGCTGCGCTGTTGTGTCGACACTCGATAAATCGCCGGTCGCGTGATGCGTCCGGTAAAAATAGCATTGGCGCTCGAAATTAATTAAGGATAAGGCTGGATTATGTTATTCGATAAGGATCGTGGTGGATATGGAGGGCAGGTTAATAGACGGAATAAATGTAATAGTAATTTGACAAGGTTTATAATGTGCTAAGTAATTACGACAAAATAAAACTGTGTCCCATATTTTGAATGTGTTTTACATTAAAGACAGGGAGCGTTAATAGAAGATAATGGATTTTTCTTCAAATATTATGCACATGCATATCTCAATTAAAAGTAGTAAAACTTCGCATACTATAAATAAAGCAGTTACATTTACAATACTGTCATATTTGAGGAATTAATAACATAACTTTATTTTTCTAAAATAATATATTTTTTTGACATAAAAGTAGCATTAATTACATATCATTAGATCAGCTACCTGCCAATAAAAGTCTCGTTAAAATTGTTGAATAACCAAAGAGGCAGAAAGAAAAGTTGTAAAACAATTTGATTTTGGTGTCGCCATCATATTTTTTTAAGGTATTTTTTATCAATAAACACATAAGCACTAAATAATTTCCCAACAACTTCTATTATCCGGCATCCTTGATTACAAGATAGCAGATATCAAGAACATGATATATAAGGGTCTAGATCTAATAAGCACATTCGCTGACAGTTAACGACTGTTAGCGTGATAACGATCTAAATAAAATCTAGAAATAAGATTTCTAAAAGCAAATCATATACCAGCATCAGTCAATTTCATCTCATCGAGTCGATATCGATACAGGTGTTGACACAAGCGACATCCCTCGATACTATTTCTGTCAGCGCCGTATGATGGACTGCGGACAATATCCATGTTCGATGATATTTATAAGGCCGTGGGCAGCAAATAGCATCGAACTCACAATACTGCCGGTTTAAGAGGTGCTTACAATTTAAAGGTAGTTCAGTTTGATAACACGCTCGTGACTTCCACGAATTGGACTGGGGGGGTTTTGATTTGTTCTGCACCTGGGCTTAGATCTAATGTGTGTCAAGTTAATTGAATGGAAACTTAAGGTTAAGAAGGTATTTCGTAGAATGGAAACTTAATGCAACGAGCCTAGGAGCGCCCAGAGATGGTTGAGGTAGTTTCTTCTCAACTATTACACATATTAGTCGTCATAATGAATACGGATATTGTAAGGTCAAAGATAATTTTTACCTCTAATATATACGAATGGTTTACGTACATAACTTAACCGACATGCGTGAGGGCCTTCGTTGCGATTCCCTGTAGGTTCGCTCAGTCCTTATTTGTGTAACCTGCGTGTGCCGGGCCGTTTTTCGCCCCAAATATATACTAGATTGCCTAGCCCTCCCCATAACACCCTAAGTCGAAGTTTGAGTCCCACTCTAGGACGCCAGATGGGTCTAACCCATTGAATATATCTTTTGGCTGTGAGTCATCTGCGCTCGGCACATGTGAAGTGAGTGAGTGCGGCAAGCAGTAATTATTTTTTTAAATAAACGTTCACGAGTACCTCAAGGAGTAATCTTTTAAATATTGTTTTTCTATGTTGTAAGCAAAAATGTAATCTTTCAATTTTCCACTGCCTTAACTCTGCCGGGTGCGTTAAACAAAAGCTTCCAATGATCTTTTAACAAAAGAGCCTGACAAGAAACATGGCAGTTTACGCAGCCGCAGAACTCTGATATATCACTAGGTGCATTATCAATTTGCCGTTTCTTCGCTTGACACTGAGACACAATCTGAAATCTCAGTTCCCGGTACACGCTGTCGTCGTGCACCTCTCGGCAACCAAATGTATTTATTATCCGCCCACTCATTACCTGTATCTGATGCGAGATAGGCTGCTTATTATTTCATTCAGTTTTCGACACAACCGAAACTGATTTGCGAAAGCAAAAGAAAGTATAAGCGCTAATGAACAGTGGTTTCCTGGATTTCAACTTTTTATATAGCGATATATTATTCTTGTCACTCAATGAACGGCTTCTGTTAAAGATATCTTTTGGGAAATGAATATTTAATTCTCATTTTTAGACATAGTTACTAAACCTTGACTAAGATTACTAAATAACGCATAGTTAACTTTTGTAAACAGAATAATTATTCTACTGTTTTAAATATATGTATTTATTATAACTATCATAAAACACTCCGAAAGAAAACAAAAAAAAATTAAGCAAACACATGATTTATTAATATATCCGTAGGATAAAGTTACCAACATACAAGCCACTTAGTAATGTATAATACATTTGGAATAAACCAGTAAGATGAGCTTCCATTGGAATCATTTCCGGTGTTACATGGTACCAACTGGCATCCTTCATTAAAAGAGAGTTCACACTTTTAAAGAGCCGTCAATGCAAGACTCGTACCTCTGGTCTTTTAAATCTTTAAGGGCGGCGGTGTTAGTAACCATCTGGTGAACTGTATTATTAACAAGCACAGCTTCTACCCCTTACATACTACACTTACTTACTACACACTCGCAAAATCAATTTCAGCTTCACCTAAATTGATTTCGGTCATAAATCTCCAGATAGTTGCACGTCACGTTTACCGTAACGCCGACATGCGCGGGCGCAGGGCTACGATGGTATCGCGATCGATCTGCCGATTAATTCTGGACCTGCAATTAACGTGTGACGAAACCCACTTTCCACTTTGCGAAATATCCTGACAATAACATATTGCTGAGAGCTGTTATATAAATTAATTTAAAAAAGAGAAAATTTAATTTTTCGTAATTTGATTAATAAAGGTCGGCACAAACGGGATACATGAGATCTCTTAGAATAGAAACAAGTCGTAGGATTTAATCTCGTTTTATAAGACTACAGGTAGGCTCGGGCCCCTAGGTGGAGACGTTTAATGAGCTCATGATAATATAAGACAACAACGGACGAACCACAACAACTTACTGATTACGCGAGTTATGTATATTTTTAAGCATTAATTTTTAGAAATTATATTCTCTAGTCGAAAAACAGTAGCTCAATATCCACACGTATTTTGATATTATTATTGTATAAAGACCTATTTTATGAAATATGGCTTTTGAAAACATTTGTTAAGCATTTGCTAGATGGGAAGCTAGATTGTAAATCGCTGCTTTGGTAGACATCAAAAAACAAATCATATGCTTTGTAAGACCATATTTATAAAGTCTATCGTACCATTTACCATCATCATACCAAAAGCAAACCCTATGCAATAACTTATACTAACAACAAGTGAAAAAATAAACCAAAAATAAACAGATAACTTAATTTAAAGCTACACCAAAAATCGTGTCGTGACATGCCAGCTTGTGAGCGAAACAAAAAAAAACGCGTTCTATTAAAGACCTTCGCACCGAGACAATAGGTACATAATATTAAAAATTAGTCCGTATAGCCGCGCGTGTAATTCGATTTAGTCGACACTTCCTGCGCATTGTCGGCGCGTCTCCTGCGCTTGCGCACGCCACAGATTAAAACTGCAGATAAGCGATATTTTATGATAACTTTTATGACAGTTAATATATTTTTTACAGTTATTAGAACGAGACCACGTTAGTGGTTCTCTGTAAATGTCGAGGTCGTTAATGCTTTGAAGTATGTATTTGGCACACAGGTGCAAAATGTAATTAGAAACGGAAACGTTAAATATCTTTACAACTAAATTGCATTGCATTTTGATGCTTGTTTGCAATGTTTCTTGTAATTAATTTTATTAGAGATGTTAGTAATTATTATTGATTAGTAGAACTAAATATTATTGATTAGTAGAATTAATGAACTTAAAATGCATCGTATACATAAAATTTATTATTTTAATAAAAGAGTTCAATGTTAATATTACTTATAAACAAATTCCCGTTAATAAGTACATACGAATCAACCAGCTTGTACTTATGATTTATTGTGTCCACTATAATAATGAATGTATATGTGATAGGATAAACTTATAAAGATTTCTAAAATAATTCTAATAAAATCTCTGTGTTTCAAAATAATCTTAAAGTTTCATTGCGACTGTATAATTTCACTTCAAACCATGGAAGACCCACTTTCGTGTCCCCTGTGTCCATCTGTGTGCACTATCAGTATTTAAAAGTATTGTCGGATAGCGCTAAAACGGTTGCCAGGTTCTTGAAAAAGGATATCTGAACTGTTGATTCGAAGCCGAATACCAACATGATAGGCAAAATATCAGTATCAAATCAACCGACCCGAGCCCAAATAACGGATGTGCCAGTCTGTACAATACTCTGTGACGGGATCGGTAAAGGGCGAACCAGCGGGATGTGGGTGTCAGTGTGACGCGCGGGGACTATGATTTGCTCCATGCTCCGCTTGCCGTCAACAAATGATCGGCAACTAATCTTCACATCGAAAGCGCGTAATGGTGAAATTTTAAAGTTAATTCTTTTGTGCCCTCGTTAGGGCCATTGTCACGGATGTATCTGCGCAATCAAAAAACGATCGGAAATTACACTTTTGGTTGCCGTTATTATGTGATTTTAGATTTGTATAAATGTGAGGGCATTTTATGCTTCACATGCAATCGTACTGCAAGAGGTCAAATTTATTGAATTATAACTTTAATTTCTTCAATCCACAAAACAAGGATGAAATAAGCTGAATACGATAAGTTTATTCACAAATTGAACACATTTATAATGTAAATAATTGTAATATGTGAATATTATCAGTTTTTGTTTTTTCCCCTTTACTAGTGCCTTATTGAATTCTTTCATATATTTTTTCAAATTATCCATTACTTCAGTAGGTAAGAATCTGTGAAATTTATTTGCGCCTTCGAATAAGCTTTGTATACAATTGTATAATGCTATGGAAGCTGCTTGATTTCGTCATAGGTCATGGCAGTATGATATATTCCGCAAGAGATTTTTAGAAACAGATAGATTTTCGTTAATCTTGAAATTCTTATAAATAAATAAAAATGTAGTCGCGTTACTATTCCCACTTGGATAATACTGGAGCGATTTGGATGAAATTGGGTATTTTATTTATTTTTGTTTAGTAACATATACTTTGGTTTGTGGATAATTGAAATGCACTAAAAACGACTTGAGCCTTTCATTCAGCAGAAATAAGGGTAGCAGTGCTCCCTCGTTTTATCTGAAATTGAATTCTTCTTGCACGTCGTCTTGGCGTTGCACTCTTGGCAGTCATGGTCGTCATTTCAGCTGTTAGTACCTCGCCTAATTCATATACACGGACGGTTAAAATCTACTTTATTGGTAAATGGTTACACTATTGCATACAGATATTTGCTATGTGCACATGCGAACGTATATCGCGCTGTGCCGTCCGTGTAAGAAGCCCAGGCTTCACTCTACGAGTCCATCGGTCAGGTCGTGTCGTAACTGCGGTGTTGCTGATGGCTTCAGAATATTAGCTATTGCACCGTCTTTGAAGAAAAAAATAATGTTTTCAGTTGTCAACATTTTACAAGATGGCCTCCGAACAGTTCTCCGTATGCACATCGGCGCAGCACATCACACGCGTCGACAACAAAAGGCCTACTTTTGTTCCCCGTCGCGGCACATTCTGTCATTATTCGCGACTCGTGGCCGCGAATACATAATATTTTATTATTGGAGGTTACGACTTCACGGTTTCGCGTCGGCGTCAAACTGATAATGATTTTGTTCCGAGAAGCAGTTATCTGCGGTGCTGAGGTATTGTAATCGGATGGTCGTTGAATACGTGCATCTAGTAATGATTCAACTATTTAATGATCGATTTTGTGTAATAATGAAGAATTGGATATTACACCCAAAGTTCTGGGTTCCGTTACCGAGTCATCATCATCAGCTCATTAAACGTCCCCACGTAGGGGCACGAGCCTACCCGTATAGGTTGATTAGGCCGGGCCCAGTGCGGATTGGACGACTTCACACACAACCTTCGAATCTCTTCGCAGGCGTGCATGAAGGTTTCCTCACGATGTTTTCCTCGGAGAGCGTCGGATAACGTACATATATTTTCGAAAACACATTGGTACGTGTCGGGATTTGAACCTCAGCCCTCCCGGTAAGAAGGCGACAGTCCACACCATTGAGCCACCGACGCTCTTGACGTTACCGAGTAGTGTACACATTTCTTTAATTTAACACTATGACCATCAGGGACGCCTGAAATCGTCACAAAAAAGTTTCCATTGTGTCTGGAATGGCGGTCAAAAACGGGTCGGGTAAGTGATACGCCTGACTATGACAGAAATAGTGTTGAAGCAAATTAATAACAAAATAATTTAACTAGCTGCAAGTCGGTAATTTTACTAGCTACATTTTTATTGGTGTTTCAATAAATTATATAAATTCACCCACGTACATCTTACATTGATATTAAGTTCCTTTACTGTCGGGAAATAATATACCAAATATACCAAAGGAAATTAAGAATAGCTAATAATTAATTGAACTTTTGCTCTGAAATGTTTATATACATCAGTTGTTTTGTTCTGTTTGGTTATATGTTCTAAATTAAGTTTAAGGTTACTGTAATGTATATAATAAGAAAACATAAAACTGTATCGAGTCATCTCCGGCGACTGGAAGCACTGACTTCTGTAACACGGGTTTGCATACCTAACACAGAAGACAGGAGTTTTCTCCCAATTTGTTAACTTTTTTATGTCAATAAACGTTTTTATTATTTATTATTATATTATAGCGAGTTCTAAATATGTACGCCATTGTAATAAAATATTGATAACAAGAATCTTATTTTTTAAGGTCAATTAACAATTAAAGCGTGTTTTTAATAATTTAAATTGTATCATGTGGAATTACATGCTTAGGTAATAAATAAAGCTACCGAAATTAAAAAAACTTCAAGCACAGGTCAATTCTACAGCGATATAACCGTTCTAATTTAATACTTGTGTACATTTAACCAACTAACTTCCTCCACATTTTTCCACCGGCAAACGCAATTAAGGGCCCAATTGGAAGACAGCGGAGCGTGAACTGCCCTCACACACTGTAATTGCCTAATAATGTCATTGTGTTTACTTGTGAACAGTTTTTATGATCGATGATTGATATTACCGTTTATTAATTAGGCTTTGAAATTATGTTCTATAACAATGCTTAATGTTTTGCGGTAATGTGTAAATGAATTTTCCTTATGTAGTTATTTTTTTAAGTATATGCATTTGTAACTTTATCATTGACCTTTCCAGAGAATAGCGATTGTCTTTTGATTTTATGTTGTTCTTAACAAACCTTATTCAGCTATAATAACAAACAAAATCAAATCAAATAGTCTAAATTCAACTTATATCCATTTAGAACAATTATTAAGAACAAAAAATTCTGGTCACCACTTAGCATTATAAGCTTATCATAGGAATTGTTTCGCACTCCACTTCATAAGAAGCAAATTGAGATCCAATATTACTAACAACTCGGATAAGAAGGAACATAGGGCCTTACATACAGTCTAGCTTCAGAAGAGTTTGCCATTATATTCATCAAAATTAAATAGCTTTTATATGGAGACCCATTTGGTGTTGCGATTGAGAGGTCGACTGCAACACCAAGGGTTCCGGGTTCGATCCTCGGCAGTACAAACATTTGTGTGCATGAACATGTCTGTTTGTAATGGTCTGGGTGTTTTCTATGTATAATATGTATGTATTTAAAATAAAAATTTATATAAGTATATTTATCCGTTGTTTAGTACCCATAATACAGGCTTCACGCTTAACTTGGGACTAGATGGCGCTGTGTGAATGTCAGTGGATATTTATTTATTTATTATTTATAACCACCCACCAAAGGGGTATAATGATAATACTTATGACGGCTGCTTGTCATTAAAGTTAAATTTAAAAAAAAATCAAATTAAAACCTATGAAAGTCACTAATGAACGTCAAATAAAAGTACCAGTAATAGCTTAGCATGTTTTAGTGTGTATTTGGTATTTTTTAATGACATTTTTGGCCATCCATCCGACCACAAACCATTTGAATAGTGTCAAATATTTGCTAGTATTGACAAATTGTGTATCCTACCCAAAAACCATTATTCTTCCGATCCTACTGAAATTGACGATTCTATCGAATAACCCGCCTCCTTTACGCCAAGAAAGCCATACAATAAGCTCCTCGATTCCCGTCGTAAACTTTTCAGTTGCTTAAGCCTGCACAAAAGTTATCAAAGATCTCCCCTCGAAGGCTAAAGAGGTCCAATGTAGCACAGCTCATAAACCGCCTATCACATCTCGAAGTATTGAAAGGTCGTTTCGACCAACGGTTGACTCCACTAAAAGATGGGTTGAGGCGTTAAGAGGGTGGAGATCGGTGATAGTGCGACACTGCTAAATGCACTAACTGTTTTCACTGTCCGTGACACGGCAAGAGTAAGGAGGGGGCTTTTGTTTTAGTAAAGTTGTTACCGTCGATTCTGAATCGTCTAGGTAGGTACCACCACAACAAGAATATCATCGTTAGGAAACCTGCACACGCTTACGAAGAGTTTCAAAGGCTGTGCGTGAAGTCGACCAATCCGCACTGGGCCCGCGTGGACGACTAAGGATATACAACCTATACGGGTACGCTTCTGTCCCTTGGTGACTTTATAATGAGGTGCTAATGATGATAATATATCTCTGTGTGTAATTGTTATCTATTACATATAAATGAATAAGGAGTGTCTGTAATATTGAAATAACTGTATTTTACTACATGCATGTGAATGATACATCAAAAATTATTCTGATTATTTTTGTCTGTCTGTTTGTTCCGGGTAATCTCTGAAATGATCTGACCGATTTGGACGGTAATTTTTTTGGCAGGTATCTGTTGTTATAACAAAGAATATAGGCATATTTTTGGAAAAATAAACTAATTTTAAACCGCGTGGCGCGCTGCTTTAACGTCTCTTAACGAAGTGTAAACATTAGCTAAAATCGCCATTATCGGGGGTATTGCTACGGGGAATCCTTATAAAGTAAAATTCCACTCCATAGTTGCCCAACACGTAAAAGAAAGCTGAGTCTTTTGTTATCAAGCCAGATTACAAGCGGGTGCCAATATTGTGTCTTATCAATCTCTATTAAGGGCTGACCGTTGACACTCACCCTCCGAGCGTTATAGTTTCAGATATAGAGGGCGTGGGAGAGAAAGTTCTCGCACTTTGATATCCGCAATCTGATTTGATAAGTTGTTTTTAGTATGGCGATGACAAATTTGGTGTAATGCTTAGGACGTCTACTATAACTAGGGTTTGATTCCTGAGCAGTACAAACATTTGTGTGTATAACATGTCTATTTGTAAAGTTAAGTGCCTAACTATTTTATCATTTAGCCAGTGGCGTGCACAGAGATTTGGAGTAGGGTATGCAAAGTGAGTGACACTAATCGCAATAACAATAAATTATTCACGTTTTTGTCAAATTAAGTGCTGTTGAAGACAACAGATCGCCTATAGTTTCATATCTGTGTAATATGCGAGTAGAAATCATTCAATGTTGGCGATTTCAGGGTTGTCTGGGCGCATAGGCTATGCACTGCTTATTTGCATATACTTAAGTTCACGCCACTTTGCTTAGTTAGAACACGATTACAACTCTGCTCAAAAATGCCAAATAAGCGACAGTGGACTATGGTTGAAAACAGCAGCGACCAACAAAAACTAAGTGTATACCTATCATCATCATCAGCCCATTCAACTTCCCCACCGAGGAGACGAGCCTACCCGTATAGGGTGATTAGGCCTTAGTCGTCCACGCGGGCCCAGTGTGGGTTGGACGACTTCACACACAACCTTTGAATCTCTTCGCAGGCGGTTTCCTCACAATGTTTTCCTTCACCGTAAGAGCGTCGGATAAACGTACATATAATTTCGAAAATACGTTGGTACGTAGCGGAATTTGAACCTGCACCCTCCAGATCGGAAGGCAACAGTCCACACCTCTGAGCCACCGACGCTGTGAGAATGTCAGTGAATATTTATTTATTAATAGTTTGAAGAGAGAATTGACCAACAAAAACTGAGTTTATACCCATTTCAAACAATTCCGAATATGTGCCACGAAGGGTCCAAGTCCCGGGTGCCGTCCATCACGCCACCTTCGGGGGAATAAACAACGGTCGATGCAAATAGATACTTTATCCGGCGTTTATCAGCCGGTTCCGAGCCGGTCCGGCCGTCCGGTTAATGGAATCAGACGGTAAATCTTACCCGCAGGACTTCCGTGATGTACTCATGTTTTTCTATCCGACATTTAGTGAACGGTACAGTCAGTTCACTCACCTGGTAGTAAGTGATACGACTGACCGTGCAGTGTTGAAAAAAATGAAAATAAAACTCCGTAGGTTCGCTTAGTCCCTATTCGCGTAACCAGCGTGTGCCGGGCCGCTTCTCCCCAAAAATCTACTGATAAACATACTTATATACTTTTTGTAAATACATACATGTTATACATAGAAAACACCCAGACCATTACAAACAGACATGTTCATGCACACAAATGTTTGTACTGCCCGGGGATCGAACCCAGAACCCTTGATGTAAGAGCCGACGTCTCAACTATTAAACCAAATGGGTCGTCTAAGGTAAACGTTTCAACAAACAAACAACCAATTGCTTTGTGTCGATTACTGATCTTAAAGAAGTAGGAGTAAAGGAAATTTTGTGTTTATTTACAAACAGACATGTTAATGCTCATGAATATTTGTACTGCCCGGGGGATGAAACCCGGAACCCTTGGTGTAATAGCCCACCGATGTCTGAACCTTATATGGGTCGTCAACATTCAATTTATTCTGAAACATTTCCTATCACTAAATAAATCTCCATGTTAAACGGGTATACCAGTTCTTTTCTGATATCTGATAATAATATAAAAACAGTTAAACATCTAAAAATCAAACATTACAAGTTGAAGTGACCTCCGAGTGGATAGCAAGGCTAAACGGGGCGGGCACGTCCGCCGGAAGCCCTCGTATGGCCCTCCTGCTTCCGCCCTGAGGGTTGCATGTGTTGCCAGTAGTTGTACACTTTTGTGTTGCCAGGTAACATATTTTTTGTTTTAAGAAATGATATTACACAATAGGTGAATATGTATAGGCTAAGATGTGTGGTCTTGCACATAGTGTTCCAGTCATAAAACCTTTGTATTGAATTATTTTATTATTTGGAGGTATTGATACAGAGGTAACAGAACCAACAATATAAAAAATTTAAAAGTATGACTATCGAGTTTCTAAGCGGCTCTTTTCAAAGATGCTACCCTTCCAAACCGGTGGTTGAGTTAAAAAATATAAATATTATTGACGATTCAAACGTATAAAGATTTATTTGAAGAGTTATATATTAAATATATAATATATTTTATAATATAGTTACCGACATAGCCCGCCGGATCAGCAAGTTGAAGTGGCAGTGGGCCGGTCACGTATGTCGCAGAACCTCGGGCCGTTGTAGCAGACGAGTTCTGAAGTGGAGACCGCGTCTCAGCAAGCGTAGCGTAAGACGCCCTCCGGCTCGATGGACCGACGACTTGCGAAAGATCGCTGGTGGAGGCTGGATGAGAAAAGCGGAGGACCGGGATATCTGGCGCAAAATGGGGGAGACCTAAGTCAAGCAGTGGACTGCGATAGGTTGAATAAATATTATTATATAAACATTTTAATGAAAAGAAAAAACATTTATTGCCCGTAAAATAAATACAAAATATTTTACACAAAAAGTAGTCACAGATAAAAACAAATGAACAACAATAAGAAACATCCACATTTCTGTAGTATGTATTAAGAACTTTTTATTACTTTAGAACTATATACCTAAGTATCCTTAGTATCAAGCACCCCTGGAGTTTAAGGGAGGATTACAACAAAATTCAGGTAGAAAATTATATAATACATAGATACCAACGAGAGTCAGTGAGGCTAATCAAGTTTTCAGTAGTAAGTTATTCTGTTTGAGACGCCATAACTTTCCTTGCGTTTACAATATGCGATATTTAGACAGAATCGTCTCTATTTAAACTGTTTTCAGCACTCGAGTGAATTAATCAACGAGCCAATAATTTCCTATGGTGAGCCCTAAATAAGACCAAAAGGATTACTGAATGTTAACTTCCAAGTACCATTTTCAGCTGATTGACCTGGATCACCTGCTTAAGGTGGCGGGTAGCAGATAAATGTCAACTGCTAGGGATTTGCCTGCGTGGAAATCATTATGGGTGGCCTTTATTCAGCAGTAGACATATTGGGCTGTTATGATTATGATGGTGACCACCATCGGAACAGGGACCAAATTTTTTTTGCTAGGTACCATGGTACCTGGTATCACGATGGCCAATAAGACAACCATGGTGATATTTGTTAGCTTGCATTATTGTCAGCTGCATCCAGACCCCTCTTTCTTTAGTAAATAATATTAAATAAGTGTCATTAAACGCTTCCTTTTATCTTATTTCTTAATAATACTTATTCATTAATAAAATATACGGCTGTTATTTATTATTATCATAAAATTCAATGTCTTTAGAAATATTTCTGTGCTGGATGGATTATGCAGGTTGAATGTATGAACTTGATTATTTTCTTGTCGCAGAACCGATGTCCGTTGGAGCAGACGAGTTCTAGAGAAGAGGCCGCGTTTTGGCAAGTTTTGGCGTCTTCGGCCCGTTGGACCGACGACTTAAAAAAGATCGCTGATGGAGGCTGGATGAGAAAAGCGGAGACCATTTTTTATCTTATATTAACTGCAAACAATAAAAATAGCATCGTAACGTATAAACCGACCTTACAGCAAAGCACCTGTCTCCATCCGGAGTTAGCGACACAAACTCCCGAATTCGTATCGCCAATCCGGCGATAAAGGTAATTACTGACAAAGAGATATAGGAACTCAGACATAGTCCAGGACCAAACCAGCTTTAGTTAGTTACTACTAGGTGGCACGCTCGATACTGAGAAATCTTGGTAAGTTTTCATCATAAAGCTAGATTTTGTCTACAGAAATGGGAGCCTCAGCATCAACTTAACCTGCCCTCCAAAGCACGCCAATATCTTTTTTTTCGGACTATCAGGCTATTCAGCCTACAATATCCTAACCAAACTAGAAAAAAACGCACAAAGTGATGTGTCTCCGCGAACCCACAACCTTCGGATCATGCAGCCGAACGCTGTGAAACATCGAGGCACTCAAAGTACCCCGGACTAGAAAGTTCTCTAGTAAACTCCTCAAAGGCTCAATGAATCACGATATTCTAAACTCACACGGCTTATTATCCATATCAGGGCGTCTGCAATGAGGTATAACTAACCGAAAACTATTTCACGAGTTCTCCGTATAGGGCAACTGTAATAATGTTACAGGCCCATGCAATTTTCACACCACGGTACATTTAATCTAGTACCAAAACAGATATTGTCGTACTACCGGGTTTTGATTAGTGATGTTCGCTAAATTTACAAGAATATCGATACTTATCATTTTTTTTCTGTTTTTAGTATTCTTGTATCTTCTTTCTAAGTTTATAAAACTCGGAAACATTTATTTTCCAAATCCAGTGAAAACGTCTAAAACACTTTTTCCTAGATAAAATGTTTTCTGAATTTGTGTGTGCATACAAATACGAAAGCTAGTTACAGGACAAATACGCGGCTTTATTTTGATAGGTATGTTTGCTTTTTATAATAGTTCTCCTTATTATGGTTTAAACCCAAGCTAAAAATATTTATGCAAAACATCTATCGGCATTAATTATCATAGGATAGGGATCGTAAAATATAATCTCGAGTCTCTCCATGCTTTTAAAGCATGTCGTAGCATAGCAAGCCAAGTACAAGTGCGAAGTAGATGATCCTGGTTACTCAAGTAAGGTATACCCATGGAAACTCGTAACGATTATGTGGCCGAAAAATATAATGCAAAAATAATCGTGAAGTTGAGAAAGAATACGTGGTTGATTAGAGAACTAAAGTTACCGACACAGCCCGCGGGATCAGCAAGTTGAAGTGGCAGTGGGCTGGTCACGTATGTCGCAGAACCGATGGCCGTTGGAGCATACGAGTTCGGGAGTGGAGATCGGGTCTCGGCAAACGTAGCGTAGGACGGAGGTGGTAATTCGATACTGAGTTATCTAGGTACCGCCGCAGTGCCAGATATTGTCCCGTGAAATAGGAGTGTTTCGCACTTCTGTATTTCGGGATAAGGACACCGTAGCTAGTAAAATTACCGGGTATAAGAGACCTAACACCTGTCGTCTCTACTGTTATTAATTTCCTTCAACACGTATATGTGCGTAAGTCGGAATCGACTGCTGCTATTTTTGTACGTAATATGGAATCCTTAAAAAGGTTAGATTGATATTTTATGTTGTTATTTTGTGTGTTATTAATTAAGCCTATCAAGAGATGGTACATTTTTGTTTTAAAGAGCTAAATAATGTATTAAAAATGTATTATCAAAATGTGAGGGGACTTAGAACTAAAACTTTGGCCTTATTCCATAGCATTGTATGTAGTGATTATGATGTAATTGTTCTATCTGAAACATGGCTTAACCAGAGTGTTTTGGATTCTGAATTGTTTGATGATAGATACTGTGTTTACCGACGTGACCGTGAAACTACTGGATTCCATAATGGTAAGTCCGGAGGTGGGGTACTAATCGCTGTATCGAAAAGATTAAGCTCGTATAGAATACAAAAATATGAAAGTAAATGCGAGGATTTATGGGTTGGGATTGATATTGAAATAAACAACAAATTTCAACAACTTTTAATTTGTGGGGTATATTTACCCCCGCCAATACAAAAGCATATTTTGGAACATTTTTTAAATAACACTGGTGCAATTCTTGATAATAATTGTAACTCAGTAATATTAGGAGACTTTAATTTAAGTAGTATACAGTGGCATGGTGCACCGGACTCACCGCGGGTGACCTCCATTAGGGGCAACAGTACTTATGGGAATTTACTTACAGACTTCGTATCGTATCATAATTTGTCACAGCACAACAATGTATTGAATTGTAAAAGTAGTATACTTGATTTAATACTGTCTAACATGCCTATAAATAATGTTAAGTCCAGTTTGTCACCTCTTATTAACATCGACCCTTATCATCCTCCTCTGGAACTACAAGTGGGCTGTGCGTATAGAACAACTACTTTGCACGCGAATTCTAATTTGAGATATAGGTTTTACAAGGCAGATTATGACAAAATTATGGAGCATCTCAGCTTGGTTAAATGGGAGATAGAATTTCGTGAATCAGTATCAGTAGATGACATGGTAGAAAAATTTTATTCTGTGCTTTACAGTACTATTAGGACATATGTTCCACAGTCTTCTTTTAGATCCGCTCATCGCTATCCAGCTTGGTTTAATAAAGATATCGTACGTATTTTAAATGAAAAACTAAAGTATAGGAAACGGTTCTCTAAATACAATAATCCTCTTGATCGTATTATGTTCCAACTCCTTAAGGAAAGAGCTACTGTTATGATAAAAAACAACTACAATAATTACATATCTGCCTTAGAATTAACATTAAAAAGTAATCCAAAAGTTTTTTGGTCTTTTATTAAACAAAAAAGTAAAAAGACCCATGGATATCCGTCTAGTATGTTTTACAAAACATCTTCTTCAAATAGTGGTGCATGTATGTGCGGACTATTTGCCGAGCATTTCTCTTCCTCTTACCGTTCTAATGATGCATTTCAACAATCAAATAGATTAACATCGGTTACACATACCACATCAAATTACCTTAATAATGTAGTCCTTTCTACTGATGAAGTAAAACATGCCCTTAAACGCCTCGACAAAAAGAAGGGTGCGGGTTCTGACAACATACCAGCATTTTTTGTTACAAAATGTGCGGATGCACTGGCATTGCCTCTTTCTTTAATATTTAACAGATCTCTCAGTTCTGGAACTTTTCCTGTAATCTGGAAGGAGGCACGTATTGTTCCGGTACATAAAAATGGGGACAAATCCAACGTTGAAAATTACCGCCCAATCTCAATTCTTCCCGTCTTGGCTAAAGTATTTGAGTCTTTAGTATATCCTAGAATTTATTGGCACGTAAAGCACCTTATCACACCTCAACAACATGGTTTCATTAAGGGTCGTTCTACTGAAACTAACCTAGTTAGTTTTTTGTCAAACGTAGTAGACGCAGTGGACTCGGGGGGCTCCGCTGACGTCGTATACACCGATTTCAGCAAAGCCTTTGATTTGATTAATATTAATATCCTGTCGGAAAAGCTATCGTTGTTTGGGATAACGGGAGACTTACTAATATGGTGCAAGTCCTATTTAAGTGATCGAAGTGCTAAAGTTGTCATCAATGGGTATGAATCAAAAGTGTATATGACGTCTTCAGGAGTTCCTCAGGGCTCACATCTTGGACCCCTGTTCTTTAATTTATTTATCAATGACATTATTTCTTGTTTTCAACATTCCCTGTGTTATATGTACGCTGATGATCTTAAAATTGTTAAACATATTTCATGTCGTCGCGATGTTCAGTTTCTTCAGGAAGATCTTGATAGATTCGCCCTGTGGTGTAACCGAAATCAAGTTAAATTAAATTTAGCTAAATGTTTATTCGTCCATTTTTCCAGAAAGAAAAGACCCATTACTCATCTTATACATTATGTGGGCATGTTCTAGGGGAGGTTGATATTATTCGACCTGGCGTCATGGTTGACAACAGACTTAGTTTTACATCTCACATAGACACTATGTTTCTAGAAGTTTTAGGCTACTCGGGTTTGTTTTGCGTAATTGTAAAGAATTTAAACAGCCCACAGTAAAATTTCTGTATATAATTGTCTTGTCAGATCATTGCTTGAATACTGTAGCTCAGTTTGGTTACCTTACTATGAAGTACACAAGAAAAGAATAGAATCAGTTAATAAGAGATTTTTGTGGCATTTGTCTTTCCAGGCCCATATGGCTAAGGAACTGGTATCATACTCACAACGATTAACTCACTTCAAAATTCAAAGCCTAGAGTCTCGTAGAACAACTGCGGATCTTAAATTTTTTTACAAGATTGTCAATGGACAGTTTGATTGCCCTGGCCTTTTATCAATTTTACAATTTCATACACCTAAAAAATTGCCTCGCCCCGCTAAATATAAATTATTTGTACCAAAAGGTTTTAAAACTAATTTAGGACACTTTTCAGCCATAAATCGTGAGCAAAATTATTATAACAAATTATCTAAGGAGGGAAATGTGGATATATTTGGTGAATACAGTGCTTTCCTCAAATCAATTGCTTATTTGCATCAAGGTACACTGTAATTTGATTTCTGGTTTTTACCTAAATTATGTTATTTTGTGTCCATAGCTATATATTTTTTTTATATTTTAAGCGCAAGTTTTGTCTGTGAAAGCCGTGGCAGCCTATAATTAAGGCATTACTTAATCATGTATTCATGTGTGTCCAATACTGTAATTAAATTTACTAAGTGTATGTTCTTGTTGGTTGTCCAATAAATAAATAAATAAATAAATAAACACTGCATCTGTCATGTTCAGGCGTATCACTTATCACCAGATGAGCACACTGACCATCCCGTTAACATATATCATTAAAAAAAATGAAAGTCTTCTATCGATATTTCGCCGACCAAAAATCCTAAGAGATTAGCACTAATTTCGACGCGTGAGGGTTCCTATCGATATCGATGGGGCGCTATACGCGGCAGACGTACGTGCCTTGCATATTAATCGACCCCACTGGTAGATTTAATCAGAAGCCGTGCCATTTTTTGACTGCAATATTTGATATTCAATTGAAATTATAAAGTATTCATGTGTAATATAACGAATTTCAGTGTTTTCGATGTTCAAAAGTGGTCTATAAACAAATACTATTATTGATTTATTAAGGGCAGCCGACAAAACAAACACCATAAAAATAAAATATCAAATATATGAAAACATTAATTATGTGTTCGTGGTTTTTTCACATACTAAATTTTATATTTTATAATGTAAATCAAATTACAAACTACGCCATCATAAAAGTCCATCTGATCAGTAAGATTACGGTATCTCCAGTCGGTATGACGACTCATTTGGTGGAATGGTTTAGATGTCGGCTACTACACCAAGGGTTCCAGGTTCGAACCCCGGGCATTACAAACATTTGTGTGCATGAACACATTTGTATGTACTGGTCTGGGTGTTAATATTGTGTATTATTAATTTGTATGTATTTACAAAAAGTATATACTTATTTGGGAATAGATGATGATGTGAGAATCATCATCATCAGCTCATTAAACGCCCCCACCGAGGGGCACGAGCCTACCCGTGTCGGGTGATTAGGCCTTTGTCGTCCACGCGGGCCCAGCGCGGATTGGACGACTTCACGCACAACCTTTGAATTTCTTCGCAGGCGTGCATGAAGGTTTCCTCACGATATTTTCCTTCACCGTAAGAGCGTCGAACAACATATTTTCGAAAATTTGGAAACACATTGGTACGTGTCGGGATTTGAACCTCAGCTTTTCCGGTAGGAAGGCGACAGTCCACACCATTGAGCCACCGACGCTCTTTGATGTGAGAATATCAGAAGGTATTTATTAATAAATTTATGTTCTGCAAGAAACTCGGTTTTTTTCCAAAAATTTGGTTATAATATAATTACAAAAATTTGCTTAACTAAAAAAATGTCATACGGTTTTAGTTTTTATACATGCTTATAACTACGAGTAAAACAATATTTTTAAACAAAAGACGAAATACCTACTTACTAAAACTAACCTTACATATGCTTAAGGAAAAGCAAAACAAATTTCATTAAATTTCAATTACACATATAGGTATTTGTTCAGTTACTGAACGAAAAAATTAGCCTAAATCAAGAAACATGGTCGATACAATAAATTTTATTATCTCCATCGCAAACAACCAAGGATTGTCGTTAAAGTAGCCATTTGTAGAAAAAGCATCTCTCCCAGGGTCGAAGCACGCGCACTTCCCAGCTTAGGCTTAGCCGATTTGAATATATTTTTTGCGTTATCTAGTTTATTTTGAAATATTAATGGCGGGCAGCATTAAGAGCATTATAGCACCCTTGTTTATGTTGAAATTTGCATGTCCGGGGGTTTGGATGCTTTGCATTCGGATCAAAGAGATGCATTATAGGGATGTGTCGTTAACACGTAAATAAATGAAAGTAAACATCGTGGAGTGTCCTTGTGGAGAGGATATTTGTAGATATGTCTTATTATTTTGGGAATTTAAGTACCTAAAATTCGTATGAACGTAGTTTATTTAGAAACTTGAACCTCTGGATGTAACCTAGATATTAACAAATAATAATAATAATCAATCAATACTAACAACTAAAAACCTTAAAAATTAAATATTATAACTAAAATATAAAAAAAATATAATAACTAAATAAAATAATTAAAAGAACCCCCCTTTGGTAAAGTTCCGAAGACACTGGCAGCGTTACCCCTTTGAATCGTTAAACTAATTCTTTGACCAAGGTAGCTGCCAGATCTTCGGTCTCCAGTAATGTCGACTAATCGTTTGGAAATTTCTTTAAAAAGCCTAATAGCGCTAGGGCCCCACGGACCAAGGGTCTCGACACCGAATGGGACAAAGTCATATTCAGAGCCTAGACCCCTGTATTTGCACGTTTTGGCTTTTTCAGCCGCTTCACACGCCGCACCAGCTCTGTTGTTGGTTCCATGTAGATGGGAAGGGGCTAGTGTGTCTGAAGTAAGTAAGTACCTTATTTTAGCTTCTACATGTATTTTCAGGCCTTTTTATATTTAATAAATCAATATCTTAGTATTGCTTTTCAATGTCCTATAAAATTCGGTTTAGTCCACTCTCAGGCACGGGTATTGAAACTAGAACCCGTGGTATAAACCAAGTACGATGATATTATAACCGACATCTCAAATATTATACCACATTATGGTCATAGCTTACTGATTGTATATGAACTTCATCATCATCATTACAACCTAGAACGTCCACTGAACGAAGGCCTCCCCTAATGATTTCCACACGGACCTATCCCTTGCAGTTGACATCCATCTGCTACCCACCACCTTAACCAGGTCATCAGACCATCTGGGGGTCAGCCCACGCTTCGTTTTCCGTTACGCGGACGCCACTCGAGAACCTTGCCGCCCCAGGGCAGGGCACATATATGAACTTATTAAACCAAAATTATTTTCATCATTATCATCATAATTATCAGCTATATGATGTCAACAGCTGAACAAGGCCTCCCCCAATAACTTCCACCTTCACCGTTGGGAAGCTATCTGCATCCAGCGGCCACCTGCAACCTTCCTCAGGATATCTGTCCATCTTGTGAGCGGCCGACCTTCACTGCGTTTGCCGGTACGTAGTCTCCATTCGAGAACCTTCCAGCCCCAACTGCCATCGGTTCTTCAGACTATGTGCCCTGCCCATTGCCAGTTCAGCTTGGTTAATGCGAGTGACAATGTCAGTGACCTTAGTTCTACGGATCTCCTCATTTCTAATTCGATCACGTAGAGAAGTCCCAAGCATAGCGCTCTCAAAGAGCCTGTAGAGATGGAGCCTATTAAAGAGGCCTAACGTAAGAGACTCACGTCTCAGCACCATAGGTCAAGGTAATACGCACTGGTCAACAATTATTTTCCCATAGAAAAATAATATGCAACGTACCTTCATTTCTGCAAATCATTAGTTCAGGATTTTTTTGTTAAATTGGTATATTCAATCTTTCTTTCCATTTTTACTGACTAAATCAATAGTTCTGATCGTTGATGTAAAGACTAAATGAGATAACCGATAGCCTTGCGTCCGTAGGAAAATTATATTTCCCTTTAAACGCATGTGTGTGAAAAGTGTCAAGTACTGAATAAACTGGGAATTTGAATCGAATTAAATCTATACTAATATATAAAGCTGAAGAGTTTGTTTGTTTGTGTGTTTGTTTAAACGCGCTAATCTCAGGAACTACTGGTTCGATTTGAATAATTCTTTCAGTGTTAGATAGCTTATTTATCGAGGAAGGCTATAGGCTATATATCACCACGCTACGAGTTATAGAAGCGGAGCAGCAATGAAGAATGTTTCAAAATCGGGGGTATTTTTTTATACTTGGAGCTTCCGCTGCGTACGCTGAGTAAACGGTTAAAGTTTCACAAAAGTCATGCATGACAGTATTGTTACCCTTTTAAAGGTCTACAAAAAAGTCCGCGACAGCATATGTCTATCTTTTAAGGTTAGCTCACTATAATATATTTTTTGCTAAAAAAAAATCTGAAATTGACCCCGAAACCTTTAAAGTTGGAGGGAGGGGAAATCCTATGTATAGTGATAAATGTAAGTACCGTGTTATCCCGAATTTAATGCGAAGCCGCGGGCAAAAGCTAGTGTGTTTATAATACTGGTTATGTAAAAGCATATAGATGTAGAAATATCTATACTAAGTGGTAGACTCGGTACTGAGTCGTCTATGTCTAAGTAGGTACCACCGGAGTGCCAGATATTGTCTCGTGGATAGGAGTGTTTTACACTTATGTGTTTCGGGTTAAGGGCACCGTAGCTAGTAAAGTTACCTAACATCTGTTGTCTCCGGTGACGGATACAGGGCAATGTTGGCGGAAATAATGGCAGGTAGTGAACTGACAGTCCCGGTCAGATCATGACATAAAATATCTGTCGTTATATTTAAAAAGTCAATCATACATTCGTAACTCAAATGAGTGGAACAAGCATTTGACGTCACTAATTTCAAATACAGAATCACATAGAACGCGTTCCGTTCCACGCAGCAAGGGCCTTCTCCCCGGGGCCACATTAGAGGTAAGTGGGAAATGCAAGTTTAATATGTAACCGATCCGTTTCAATTCAGACGTTTACTTTTGAATTTTGGAACGCAGCCGGTTTTAAAAATAGAAGATGGCATTCTCGTTATGAAATTTATGACAGTAATGTTTTGCTGCTGGTGCAAAAGCCTGAGTTGCTATTAAATAAGGAATCAGTCCTTACTGAATACAGAATTGCATTCTAAACGTTTACAATGCGATTCCAAGTATTATATTTACTTTCTACTAAGTGTTCATCTAGATTTCTCATCTAGATTGAACTGTGTCTTTCCTATGAAAAACTCCAATAATATCTCCTATCTACTTTTGATCATTCTGTATCATCGTGTTTAGCGCTGTAGTCTTAATTTTTGATGTGTTGAGTTAAGTTTAAAAATGTTAAATTGATTGTAACATAAACAAGCCTGAAAATCCAACAAGGATATTCAATAAAACATCTATGAAACTTTTATCTATCGCAAAAAGTCTTTATTGTACAAGCACACAAATTCGGCAGAATCCCGTTTAATAAGGCAAAACGAAAATCCTACGGCTGCACGGTTAAAAGATCAATAAAGAGCCGATATGAGCCGTGCGGATATCTACGCGCACAACAATATATCTAGCGATAGTGGAGCTATGTCTGCCCATAATATTCTTTGGGGTGCATCTCATTTGGCTTAAGAACCTGCCTTTGTCAACAAAGTTGGGGGCGGACGAAAAATCGATACTGGCCACAAACGCGGCCTCGATCATCGCACGCTTGTCTTCGTAATTCGCGTCTCAATTTGAATTTTGAATTTGGAACCTGTCAAAGTTTGTAACAATGGAACGCAAATAGGTATAACGGAATGTCCCACAAGAAATTTAAGAAGTACCTAACATATGCGGATCGAATTGGTTATACATTTCAAATTCGATATTTGAATAAAATTACATCAAAAAAGAAACGTTAAAACATTCGGAATTTTAACAGGTTATCTCTCTTTGTCTATTCATTCGACCAGGAGCTTTTTTTCCTAAAACTCTTGTTCTCAATTAAGTTTTAATTTATAAATGCAGAATATTTTACTATTTGATTGATGAGAGATCTTTTTACTTGGAATATTCGCACCATTTTGCGTTGAAACAGCTCCCTCGCTATTATTAACTAGATATCTTTCTTAAATTTCATTTAAAACCCAAAATGTTCCTGCTCACAATACAAAAAGCATAACATTAAAAGATTCCATAACCAAGTTACAAAATGAATAAACACCAAATCATTACTCACAACAACTCAATACAATCATATTTGAATTTCAAAGCCGCAATAATGAAAGAAGAATACATCACATAAACAGTCGTCAAACGTAATCGGAGTTTAAGTAAGAAAAACGTTATCAATGATCTTGTTGCAAATTGAATATTGAATATGTAAGTGGGCAAACTAATAGTTGGTAAGTTTGATGTGTAATTATGGAGTCGCCCATTAAACTGATCACTAATCACATGTTATCTTGATGCGCTTTGCATAAATGTGAATTATTAGCGTAAATTACGAGCGGCCTTTCATTAGACATTCATTCATGTTTTAGCGTGGGTGCGTAATGTTGCCAGTATTAAGATCAAATTGATGTGTTAGGAAACGTAACAATTATTGGTAACTAATGGCTAGGTGTTATAGACGCTGCTTGGAGGCAAATTTATGATACTTTTAGTAAAATTAAGTCATCAAGATGTCTATGATATAAAACCTTATTATTTCATATCTTGTATTAAAAACGATACTATGATTTTAATATGAATATCAGTTAAAACTTAAAGACATCCCTAAAATAAGAGCCTTATTAAATCTGCTAACTAAACTAAAGACAGCGACCTAATAAGGGAAACGTTTTGCAAAATAAAAATCCATATAAGTACGTGTTCAGAATTCAAATCAGACACCCGGCTGGTTTATTACGTCGATATGTAAATTTTGTACAGCGTCACTACCCTTATAAAGACCCTGTTTGAATTGAAAATTTAGTTGAACGAGCGAGAGTAAGCCGCATTCAGCCAGTACGGCCACGTCTTTCAGCCAACTCGCTGCTTTTCGACGCTTCTACCGCGTAGAAAAACAATGAAAAAACCTTAAAATGTTAACGGAAATTTGAAAATCGATCGCGCTCTTCTATTAGAGTTGTGCCCCGTTATGACATTGATTCTTAAAAAATATGAGTGACAGGAAAACGCGCGCCAAAACTCAAATGACAGTGCACAGATTATAAATAAAATTCGATTTTTTGTTTCAAACGCGCGTTCCTCGCTTTACCGTCGCGTAGCGAGTGACGTGTCACGTGGTACTTCGATCTGTCAAACTGTGACAGAGATAGAAGATAAAGATGGTGGGGGGATCGCGTGCCGCGTCGATCGTAAGTAAACAAAAATATGGAGTTTCAGATAAGCGTATACTTTGATATCATAAAGGCGTCGTGTTTTTAATTCGTCATGGTATTTTAATAAACGGAAGGTATGTGTATTTAGAAAGAGGCGTAACTCGTAGTGGATGACCTCATCGAGAATGGCATTTGGTATGCGTCATAGAGTACGTGACACGCCACGCAGGCTTTGTTCCACTTTCGTCCTTAATACTACCGCATGATTTAATATGTTTAATATCCTGATGACAGTATGATTAAATATCTCATCTAATATAAAATATCACGAGCATGTCTATTAAGCCAAGTATTGAGTATGGAATAGAGCGATTTAAGGTTGTAATGTAGCACTTCAGTTCCACAATGGCTAGGCAGTAGGCCATATGGTATGGTATAGTTATAAAATTGGTCCTGTACTATTTATTTATTAAGTTACAAATAATTAACGCTCTCGAAGAGATGAGGAATAGGTCCCAGACTTTATTTTTCTGGGTTTAAATAAACCTCTCCTTTTCGTAGAGTAAATCCATAACTATCAAACATTGTTGGTATTTAATTAAGCAGTGTACAAAAATAAAAATTAATATATAGTTTTCACCGGGCAATGACTATAAAGGTATCCAAATTTCTTTATCCCTGATATAATAAAAGTTTTTTCGTCTTATTTTAACTTTTTACCCTTTAGACTTTTTTTTTACCTTTTTTTTACCTTTAGTCTTTTTTTTTTAACCTAGACTAGGTATTAAAATCTCGTTTCCAACTACTCGTAAAACCTCCCCCTAGCGATGTTAAGTATGTTCTTCATTCTATGCCGTACAACATTAAAATAAATTTTGCGCGGTCCAACTCCAACTGCCTATAAAACAATAATTAAATTTAATCCACGCTACTAAATTATATAGGCATGAAATATAAAGATGCTCCAGCGATCAGACATAATTTCAGTCATTAAGGGTTTTCAACCCTTCGTAGGGTTCACTGGGGGAGGGGTTCTAATTCATATACCTAGATAGATAGATAGATAGATAAACACTTATTGCTCACATTTTATAACCGGTTCACAAACACAGAAAAGTCAGACATATAGTGGGCAAAGGCGGCCTTATCGCTACGAGCGATCTCTTCCAGGCAACCCTTGAGTAGAAAAAGTTAAAGAAAAAGACAGGCAGTGGGCAAGTAAGGCATGACACAAAAAAAAATAAAAAAAAAAAATAATAATATATAAGATATTACTAGTACAACATAAATAAAATATGAACACATAAGTATATTAAAATATTAAATACATAATAATATACACAAAATAATATATTACATGATATTAAATATATATATAAAATAATACATATATTAAATAAATAAATAGAAAGTATATGAATATTCATAAGAAGAAATAGGCAAAATTACGAATCGCTATCCAACAAATGCTGGTGAAGTCCATTCTTAAAGGCCAAAATAGACTTTGCGTGACGAATGTCAGCTGGCAACCTATTCCATAAATTGCAGCTCCTACAGTAAAGACTCTTTAAAGTATCCCGATTTAGTCAAAGGAGTTCTCAGCACATTATCCGACTTAGACCTAAGTTCACGATAGTGGTCCGTACCCAAAAATTGGAAACAATCCTTGAGATAGGGCGGGGAACGAGGATCATACAAAATTTTATAAACGAGTACAAGCACATGTTCCACACGGCGATGCCTAATAGAAAGCCAGGCGAGCTTACTCCTAAATTCGGACACATGGTCAAACTTGCGCAAGCCAAAAATAAACCTTATGCAGAGGTTTTGTAAGCGCTGAAGCTTATTAAGCAAATCCTCATTCAGATCGATAAGACAAACATCAGCATAATCTAGTACAGATAAAAGGAGAGACTGCGCAAGTTCGATTTTTGTCTTTACAGGCAGCAAATTTTTCCATCGTCGCAGCGAACCAAATGCTGCAAATATTCTTCGGCTAACCTCAGCTATTTGTGGACACCAAGAAAGAGTTGAGTCAAATATCACTCCCAAATTCCTCACAGTTTTACTGTAACTAATAGCCACACCGTTCAGTAAAAGTGGGGGAGCTACTGAAAGATCAATTCTACTTACTTGTTTATATCCGCCAATAACAATTGCTTGCGATTTACTCGGGTTGATTGATAATCCATAGGAGCTACTCCAATCGCAGATAATTGCAAGGTTAGCGTTAATTAAAGATATTAATCCAGTAATGTCACTAACGGGACAGTAATGTACCTACAGAAAATATTAACTGACTTTTCAACGCGATTCGTCATATCTAACCCTAGTCTTAATTTTCAGCGGTTTCGTTTGAAACATTATTAGAAATTGAACGTTGAATATTTTAGTATTGAATTATGAAAATATATATAGATAGACAAAAAATTTATTGCACACACACATTTATAGAAATTTTCATTAATAAACTAAAGCATAATGCAATTTAGGCGGTCTTATCGCTAGAAGCAATTTCTTCCAGATAATTTCCAAATAAAAAAAATCCAGAACACGTTGTTTTTCTAGTTAGTTTTATATGTCAAGTGTGTATTATATTACAAAATTACAATTTGTTAAATCCATGATCTCATTTTAACATCTTTTCAATTATTTTTCCAAATGTTTTGGAAATTTTGACTTTTTACGATACTGGAAATTCGTTTCCTAAATAGTACAAGTTTCGCAATCGTACCTATATGTTCATGAGGTATGTTTTAAATATTATATGTTGCACTTATCACTGTATCTGACTTAGCTGGTATGCAGTAAGTGGAACTATCATATTTATCACTAAACTTCGAGTTATTACCCTAAATTTTCAAAACCACTTCAACAATTTCAAAGCTACAAGTGCCCTCATCGAATCCGCCCGTATCGATTAATACCGAAATCGATGATTCGGATAACCGTCTTAGGCTACAGATGCAGCCCTTGCACAGCCTGAGGCCACGATTAACATAACAAGACCCCATTACAGGCACCTACGGCAAACGCTACATCCCCCATAGGCGATTCAGCTTCAGAATGCATGTTTCGCTCTTATTAATATTGAGGCAAAGTTGAAATTGCACTCTTAGAGTTCCTCTCAGAGTAGTGTTGCGCCTTTTGTATCGAAAACTAGAATTTGACAGTTGAACGGTTCGTTTGTCGATTGCCATCGATTAGGTATGGCGTGGCGACCCGCCGCCGGCTATGGGGGTAGGTATTTTCGTAGCTAACTAGATAACAAGTGGTTTAAAATTGGCATTTACATAATAATGCGCGGTGAGTGGCGGGAGGTAACGAAATTGGGAGGGACACGCGTCACTCAAGTCGCATAGAAGGTTTCCCTGAACTGCAGTATAATTATGTATGCATATTGACAAATTCAATTTTGATCAGCCAATGGGGACTGCGAGGTGCGTGAGTTAATGTAGGTTTTGATTACTCCGTGAACCAACAATACTGATGGAGAGTTGTGTTAAATATTATGGTTCAGTTCTTTATGTATAATAAACCTAAAGAAGACTTATTTATTCTTATGATTCTTAGTACTACATTAAAGAAACTCAAAACTGCTTTTAACAAAGTATTTTAAACGAAATATTACCACGATCAGATATAAATAAAATCGGTGTTGCCATTTCGCACATGTTTACAAACTTCCTTGCTTATAAAAACATATTAAAAAATAATATTGTAGACATTCCTTGCACCATTATTATTTGACAAATTTCATAACCCTATAAAAATAATTTATTATTACTTTTTCTCTACAAATCTCAATTGTTTTTGTACGGGATTAAATAAAAAATATTATTACAATTTTTATATGGTAATTACAAAATAATAAAAATAAATATAGCAATCAAGCAATCACTTAACCAGTGTCACAGTGTTCATTATTTTTATACAAGGGGAAAAATCACTACAAAGTCTTTGTTTTTGCCTTTATTTTTGCCTTTATTTTTTGTCTGTATTTTCTTGTTGACAGCTTATGTATTTCACAGCTACGGAATCAGATATATCTCAGTCTTAGTCTTTTGATAAATATGATAATATTAATATCTGACATACACACAACGCCATATAGTCCCAAACTAAGCATTTAGTCTGTAATACGAGTACTAAACAACGGATACACGTAACATCGAACCCGGAACACTTGGAGTAAGAGCCGACGTCTCTACCACCAAATAGGTCGTCAAATAGACATATTTGATAATATCATAATTTTTAATCTATCATAATCTATTTAAAGCCGCATCAGTAATTCATTGTCATTACTATCAGTAGGTATCTTATCAGAAAAAAAAAAACAAATAATATTTACTAGCAGTCAACAATTTCTATTTTTAACTGCCTAACTATTAGTTCTACGTTACAATAACAAAAACAGCAAAACAAGCAATTATTTGGTAAAAACCGCGCGGCCCTCTGCCGGCAGACTGTGAAAACACACGGGCCACGTGCGTCAAATTACCAATATCCCACGGTAAAACAAACCGACGGTTGTTTGTGTTTGCCAGCTTGTTTTTAAACATAACTTTCATGTTCCAGTCGGTATTTTAGTAAAAAAATATTTGTGGGACAGTACGAGTAACTGCGAATAAGTATTGGTTAGCGCATAGCGAAGCCTGTGATAATAGAACAGGGATACAATATTTTTTATTCTAGTGGCAAATCAAAATAAAAAATTTAAATGGTTGTCACATTATAAAAAAACATTTTTAAGTTGTCACGAGACATATAATAGGTAATAAAACTACTGAGCAATGGCTATCGTCTTGAAATAAATAGCCAAAAAACTATTAGCAGAGCGTGGTTTCGATCCACGGACCTCTGGGTTATGGGCCCAGCACGCTTCCACTGCGCCACTCTGCTCTTGCTGGATGCGACGAAAATATTTATTAAAAACTGTGAGTAATTTTATGTAACAAAGTTATCAAGGTTTATATTATTTAATTATAATAGTACATAATATCATAATAACTTTTGAATGTACCATACAGTAAAATAAACAAAAAATAACTGAAAAAATATCCAAGACGTATGAATAACGATTAATTAAATAACCAATCGAAATACAAAATGCGTTTTGCCCCATAAATAATTCATAAGCCAAGCCTTAATCACCGAAAAATATCGCACAAGTGTTTTGAAGCCACTCGAACGTTTACCAATGGTCACCCATCCGAACATGGGAACAGGCTCGCATGCATGCCCTGAGGCCTTCACTCGATTCCACGCGAATAGATACAAATTAGCACAAAGGGCCGATTTCCTTACGGTGAAATGCACTAAACAACACAGCTGCATTTTGTTTCTATTAGGTATGGAAACGGCACTTGTGATCTATTAAGGATAATATTTGTTTGTTATATCTAATATCAGGCTAATAACAGTCAATGGATATGTTCTGACTATGAGTACATCAGAATCACTTTAGAAATAGAATATAGTTATCTGCTTTAAAATCTTATTTATTTATTTCGTACAAAGGTTGACAACTTAAAAGTAACAAAAAGGAAAAATAAGTACAGGTTGGCTTATCACTAAAAAGATATTTCTTACAGCAGACCAAATAATCATATAGTATTTTTTCAAAAAAAAAAAAATTCAATAGTGGATTCAAAGTTGATTAGTAGGGGCTTTAGATAGTTAAAACATATTTGCTATTAAACAATAGACCGGTGGTAGAGTCATAAAAAAATATAAATTATAATTTTATAATAATTGATGATTATAAGATATTTTAAGTATGAGATTGAAAGAAATCTTGTAAAAATATTAACCAAAACAATGCTATTTAGTAGGTACGTAAATTTATTCATTATTGCGTATTAACATTTATTATTACACTCGTTACAATAATTATTAATTGCAATTGATTTGTCCTTATTTGGCGGTCATTGTAATAAAAAACAATCCTTTTGTCATTAAATTTTTAAAGTTTTGATCATAATAATTTTTTGAAAAAGTAATTTGAAAAATAAAAGTCATGTAACATTGAATTTGTTTAACATTTTCTATTGAAAATAAAAAATAAGGTTATCATAAAATTGGTTGGTAGACATAATAATGGCAAAACTGTTGTTATGAAACAAAATATACGTTTTTATTTTATTAGTCTACCGCTTTTACAATATCCGACCCATAAAACAATTGCGTCTTCCATTCAGAGTCAATATGACAGCCCAGCCCAACGGCGGATCCAGGGGGAGGGTCATGGGGTCATTACCCCCGCCCCTGAGCTATTTTTAAGTACTATACTACATTAACAAAATACCTTATAAGTTCTTAACTTGACTACTACTATGTGACTCTCTCCTGGCGCCTAACCTGGATCCGCCCTTGGCCTAGCCATGTACATAACAAATACAATAAATAAATATTCACCGCTGAAACCGAAGATTTTGCATTATCCCAAATTGACCCTTTAAATCCCAGTGACAGTTAAATTAAAACATAAGCCTAACCGATCGCGTATCAAGCTGACGTGGTATCACCAAACCCGGGACGCCAATAAAGGCATCCCCACGTGATGGCGAGATTAAGTACTATAAAGTAGTAGCTCGTTACACCGCGGGGTGCCATTGTACCAGAGTTTTCCCCAAGGAAAGCCACGTACCCTAATGAGGACAATAATACTTATTAACTGGATTCATAGAAATTGGTATGCGAATAATTGTATGATCTCTTTTCATACGCTGGCGGCATGTGAGGGAAACATTATGGATATGACAAAATAATAACTATGATGAATATCTATATCTAAATTATGCAAGGTTTATGGACTACAAATATGTAACACTAGCTTTTGCGTGCGACTTCGTCCGCGTGGAATAGTTACTTTGGCCTAACGCTCTCTTTAACCCGCTACTTCGTTTATATAGGTTAGTTAAAACTGCGATATCTCATAAGATATTCATTTAAATTGAATGATGTAAAAGGCAATATTGTTTAAAATGAAATACTTGTGATAAATAATGTATTTATTTGGATAAGGATTGATATCATATTTATGAAAATAGCTTCGCAAAATGATGCATTATTTTAGAAAAATTTTTTAGCAAAAAATATGTTATAGTGAGCTAACCTTAAAATATAGACATATGCTGTCGCGGACTTTTTTGTAGACCTTTAAAAGGGTAACAATACTCTCATACATACCTTTTGCGAAACTTTAACCGTTTACGCAGCGTACGCAGCGGAATCTCCAAGTAAGAAAATTTCCCCCCGGATTTTGAAACATTCTTCATTGCTGCTCCGCTTCTATTGCTTGTAGCGTGATGATATATAGCCTATAGCCTTCCTCGATAAATAAGCTATCCAAAACTTAAAGAATTTTTCAAATCGGACCAGTAGTTCCTGAGTTTAGTGCGTTCAAACAAACAAACAATGAAACAAACAAACTCTTCAGCTTTATTATATTAACTAGCTTTTGCCCGCGGCTTCGCTCGCATTAAATTCGGGTTAACACGGTACTTTCATTTATCACTATACATAGGATTTCCCCTCCCTCCAACTTTAAAGGTTTCGGGGTCAATAACAGATTTTTTTTAGCAAAAAATATGTTATAGTGAGCTAACCTTAAAAGATAGACATACGCTGTCGCGGACTTTTTTGTAGACTTTTAAAAGGAGAACAATACTCTCATACATGACTTTTGTGTAACTTTAACCGTTTACGCAGCGTACGCAGCGGAAGCTCCAAGTATGAAAAAATACTCCCGGATTTTGAAACATTCTTCATTGCTGCTCCGCTTCTATTGCTTGTAGCGTGATGATATGTAGCCTATAGCCTTCCTCGATAAATAAGCTATCCAAAACTTAAAGAATTTTTCAAATCGAACCAGTATTTCCTGAGATTAGCGCGTTCAAACAAACAAACAAACAAACTCTTCAGCTTTATATATTAGTATAGATATAGATTACTTAAAAACGTCAATTAAAAATCTTCCACTATATAGAGCATATCTTTTAAAAATTTAATAAATATTAACAAACTGTCTTGTACATCTAAAAATATATTTTAATAAAGCAAATTACCTGTAACTGTACAGATTGTCCTGAACAAAAATTTTAAAAAAAATCTAATTCACGATAATTTTGCTGTTTAAGAAATAAAAATGTTAAAATAGTATTTTTTGCGCAGGCGTACCAAACAAATCTCACACCGAAAAATGTTATTCAAATAAGACACTTCTGAATCGTCAAATTGAAAATAAGCTAAAAACTAGTTTAAATCCTCCACCGGTTCGGAAATTTGATTCTACTGAGAAGACTCTGGGACACCTCAACTTTACATTTCTTCAGATTTCTGGTGTCAAAATCGACACATCTTCAATTCTTCCCAAGCAAATTACAGCCATTTGTTGTAATCAGCCTCTAAATATTGCAACATACGGCGTACTTGTTGACATATCCCCGTATAAGAACAAAACCGAGGGAGGGTGAGGGTCTTTACACACGAACCATAAACCAAAATTAAAAGTTTTCGATACATTGCGCTCTCACAATGCCACCATTCCGCTTCTGGCTAAATACGCTGCATTAAGGTGTCGTTACTCAAATGACGTCAGTTCGTTAGCAACAAAGATTTAAACACCATCTTATTTCATAGGATTTTAGACCGTATTGCATATAGTTTAAGCAGCTTTTGCTGTGAACCCTTATCGGTGTTACGACTATTTAATAATCATTTAGTAGTTGATAAAAAAATATATGACTGGGGCAGGCGTGTGACGTCGTTGCCCTATTTATATAAACGATTTCGGGAATTTTCGACGATTGTTTTATGAGGCTCTTTTGTGTTTTTATGAGTTATATTAATGCTAACTACCAGGATAATAATATTATCTGTTTGGAAGCTTATTGCAATAAATATATCTAATAATAATATAGTATTATCTACAAAAATTAAATATTTGTTGTCCAACTAAACATTATTGAGTAGTTTTCTCAATTAATTAATAAACTTCCTAAGTTCCTAACAAAGCAATTTCATATATAAAATTACACTTTTCGAGTAACCTACCACTATTTCAGACTGCTGTATTCGGATGCTAGAATTTATAATATTTTTCAAAATAATTTCTTTTACCGGCTTTTATGATCATCGTCATCATCATCAGCACACAGCGAAGCCATGAGGAGATTGGGCCGTATCCCACCACGCGGGCCCATTTTAATAATAATAATAAATATCCACTGACATTCACACAGCGCCATCTAGCCCCAAGTTAAGTGTGAAGCCTGTATTATGGGTACTAAACAACGGATACTTTTTTTGTTAATACATATTATACACCCAGACCGTTACAAACAGACATGTTCATACACACAAATATTTCTACTGCCCGGGATCGATTCCCGGAACCCTTGGTGTAGCAGCCGACGTCTCGACCATAACACCAGATGGGTCGTCAATTTGTAATCGATGTATATATGTTACAACGCATTACAAACTATGACTAAGTACAACACAACTAATGTGTACACAATATAAATCACTTTTTCCTCATCAAACGGAATGAAACAAAAACGCAAAGTACACTAGCCGTTAATTATTTTTCGCTGTGTTATCGCTTTCCGTACAACCGAGTCGCAAAGTCACAGCAAAACGCTTTACTTACTCCCCAGTACACTCGCGAACATAATTCATAAAATAATAGTTGCCGTCGTCAAAAGGGACGTTTAACAAATGATACGGCGTACTTCTATTGTTAAACCTTTTGTTGTTTTGCTCGTACTTTACACGATTCAATGCTAAAACGACGTAAGTCTCAACAGTCTGGGATATAATTTTGAACTTTAACACCGTTCATTAAAATTGCAGTCAAATGTGTGGAGATGTAAGATGGGTTTTTTTTATTTTTGCAACATACGAAATGTGTACGGCTAATAAGTCAGATGTGTATAATTATTATTTTATTGCCCGCGATTCGAATGCGAGACACTGCACCCAAACACAAATGTTCATGAACATTTGTGTTTGGGTGCAGTGTCTTTACTTTTTGCTTTTACTTCTAGGGTTCTTTAGATTCGTGAATCTCATTATTATTCACGTAATTATACAAACTTTTATATAAACAATAGAATAATTAATATTTATGTGTCATGTCATGTCTGTATACCACTTTATTAAATTATTTAATTAAATATATAAATACCATATTCCAAACAACAATGTATAATCGTGGTCAAATTGAATGCTCAATAGATACAAACGGAAAATCTAAGTATAATTGATGTTAATGTTTTTAAACAGAAAAATACAACTTATTACACTTGATGAAAACTTTCATTAAAAAGAAAGCAATAATTTATAAATATTTGACGCAGTATATTTCCAAAATTTAATTTTTCCTATTTCTTCCAAATTTTTAACTTCATTTATAATGTCCATAAATTGAGTCAATACGTGTTCTTGACTAAAATACTTTAAGTAACGCTTTTTCAATGTACAGAACTTAAGTACAAATCTTTCGTTCATACTTAGCCCACGTTGCTTTTCATCGCCGGTTCATTGTTCATTGTGGCGTAGGACGTATTATATTGCTCAGTGACACGGGCTGTCATGCGGATGATTTTATATCTTACTCGATATTAATGCTGTAATAAACCTGCTCTCTCGTACAAGATGTAGGCAAATCGGGGAAACATCTTTTGTTCGCTACTGTACTTTGTATTGTTCAGTTGACGTACGTTCGTAGTTAGAGATTCTTGATATATATTAGAGTTGCCTGTAACTTTTACAATTATACTTTTATTGGTAAATGATGCCTCTTACAGTCAAATTCTAAACTCAAATAAGGCTTACAAAAAGAAATTATGAACGTCAAATAGAATAAACAAAATACAAAAAAAATATTTAAAGTACCATCATAATAATATGGTAGACTCGGTACTGAGTCGTCTTGGTAGGTACTACCGCAGCGCCAGATATCATCTCGTAAAATATAAGTGTTACACTTGTGTTTCGGGATAAGGGCACTGTAGCTAGCAAAATTACCGGATATAAGAGACCTAACTGTCTATCAGTTCTTAATCTCCATCAAGCCGCTCTGCATGGTCTAGCGTATCACTTACTATCAGATAGATGATGAAAAAATACCTTTGTAATAATCTGACTTTCACATCACAGTCTTCGAAGATTTTCTTCTCAACGGAGTTTAATCCTACAGACTTTCACAGATAAACCCCGGCTCATATCTATCTTTGGCCATGCCAATAATGCAAAAGTATATTTAAAGAATAATTGATATCCACAAATATATTCACATCTAGCCCCAAGTTAAGCATGAAGCCTGTATTATGGGTACTAAAAATACAGCCATGTGTGTGTATAAACGACCTCTCTACACATAGGTATAACTTAGTACTAAGTTATACCTATGTGTGAGAGAGGTGTCTATACACACACCATTACAAAATAGACATTCATACACACACATGTTTGTACTGCTCGGGATCAAACCCTTAACCCTTAGTGTAGCAGCCGACGTCTCAACCATTACACCAAATGAGTCGTCAAACACTTGTTACCATAAAGAAGCCTTTGCTGACTTTTCACATCAGTCTCTTCATTTTCAAAGATTTTCCTCAACGACTTCAATCCTACTGACTTTACTTAACATAACCCCGGCTCAAATCTAATCTACGGCCACGCAAATGACGCAAAGCTAATTCATTCGCAGACAATTCCCACGCAACCAGTAATCGTCAATACGAAAACAGAGTCATGCATTTTGTTGTGCCACCATAACTCTAATGTTTTAGGTACAGAGTTCTCGCGGAATCGCATTGATAGTGATCGGCACGTGGACTGGGGTCCCCGCTAAGGGTGCCCAGGACCCTATGCCTAGGGCACGTGCACTTCATTATTTTCGCGCCGAAATGTTCCAACACCGCTTTGTTAGGAGATTAGGCGTGACGGAGCGATGGACGCTTTTATTTTTACGGAAGCTATGAGAATTGGCAATTTGGTTTTTGGTGATTTATAATTAGCCACTCATTAAAGTTTTGATAATTAGCGTGTTGATAAATATTACTGTTGACTAAACATAAAACATCTGTAGCTAATAAAATTACCTGGTATGAGAGACCTAACATCTGACAGTTGTCTCAGGTGTTGGGCGGAAAGATAATGTTTATCAATTGTTGGTCTCAATCAATGCCGCTCTGTGATGGTTAGGCGTATCGCTTACCTGATAGTCCTGTATACTTTGTAACATAAAAATACCAGTGGCCATGGTTTGCTCGTTTGTCAATATCCATTTGAATAAGTACTAGCGCTGAAAAAAAAAGATATATTGTCTTTCGTAGACAGTTATTTTCAAATAAATAGTGTTGAGAGCGTCGGTGGCTCAGTGGTGCGGACTGTCGCCTTCCTACCGGGAGGGCTGAGGTTCAAATCCCGACACGTACCAATGTATTTTCGAATTTTCGAAAAATATATGTACGTTATCCGACGCTCTTACGTAAGGAAAACATCGTGAGAAACTTTCATGCACGCCTGCGAAGAGATTCGTAGGTTTGTTGTGAAGTCGTCCAATCCGCACTGGGCCCGCGTGGACGACTAAGGCCTAATCACCCTATACGGGTAGGCTCGTGCCCCTCGGTGGGGACGTTTAATGAGCTGATGATGATGATGATGAACTGTCTACGAAAGACCATCTACACTTTTAAAAATGGACGATTCCACGTCAATTTTAAGCCGGACTATAGGCAAAAGCTGCGCGTGAGTTGCGTCAAAAAATCGATCTCCACCGCAAGGGTCGAAATGGGAGATTAGCCGACCTTATCCCCTATTCCATCTAAATACCAGCTTTAATCCCCGCTAACAAAGGCGACAAAAATAATAAATAGCGCGAGCTACGCCCACCGGCACAATGCTGTTTCAATATTTTCGAATTGGGGCGATTAATGAAGGGAGAAAGAGTGTGACCGGCCATTGATACGTAAGCCACTGTCAGTTTTTTGACAAATATTTTGAGTTGGGCTACACTTAGAATGTAATAAAGAATCCTTTTTTATTTTTTTAAAACAAAACAGTTTGTTAATTATTTTTTTAAAGTAAGTAAATCTAAAACAGAATATTTTTGAGGGTAACTTTATCTCACATATTTTTATACGTTGAGCCATGATGCTTGAAAAATAGACACTGACACAATTTAAGTGATGCTTTGGCATCACATCAAATAGGCCATTTACAATAGACGAGTTTAGATTCGCCGAGTAATTGTGGTTCCCGGAGACCTAATACCCACCCTCTCTCTTTATTTTCCAAATATGTTTCAAAATAACATATTTGCCACACTGTTTTAAGTAAAAAAAACGTTACAACTATTCCCAAAAATAATGTGCAAAAAGAATTCACCAACTTCCTCAAACCAAGCCAATTTATGTAAATTCGCTCGTAACAACACTTAAAGTGGATACATTAATACGGCATTGGACGTTAAGATGCCCTCAGAGATCCAACCTCTTCAAGAATCAAATAACTGTCTTGAGCGTCATTTGAACGTAGTTTCTCGGCCAGATCAGATAGTGTGAGGGTCTACGCGACCCCTGCGGCACTGTAAGGTTAGTATAGTGCTAATGTACTTTGAGACCGTAACTCTGCCAAAACGATCCTCGAGATTGTCTCTATGAAATTAAATTGGACACGTGACAAGATTTGAAGTAAGTTAAAGCATTTTGTGTGTATAACATAATTTTGCATCGCAAATTCACGGATTATAATTGCAATTGTTTAGCGGGTAATATTAACAATTTTGTTGTAAATAAATGATCCTCAGATATCAGGAAAGTGCCATAAAATTCCCAATTTTAATAAGTAGCTTGTGCTATGCATACTAAAAGGTATAAACATATTTAAGTGTTGAAATAAATACATAAAATTTGTATAAATACATACATATAATACGTAGAAATTACCCAGCCCAATACGAACATACATAAAACGTTGTTGTTCACGCATACAAATATTTAAACTGTTCAAGAATCAAACCCTTAAGAATACCCACGTCTCACCCATAATATTACACTAGTTGGGTTGCAGGTCTGAACTATTGGTGATACATCGCTACTTTTCCTAAATGGTGTAATTTATACTCCTTTATTCACCATCATTAGCCTCTAAAGGTTGCACTGCAGCCTTTCAACATTTCCTTTCGTTTGCCTGTTATAGTATAAAAAAAAAAACTTTCTATGAGAAGATTTGACCGAATTGGATTGGACCGATTGGACCGAAATCCATCACGCGTGCTCAATTTGGATTGTCATATGACACTTATACTAATTTAAGAAACTTTTCTGAACCCTAAAAGATGTTTTATATTTCACTCCGGTCCCAAAGACCGGCATCAGAGGCCGCGGGTTAACCGTGTAGCTAATGTACAACGTGACTATAACTCAGCCAAAACGCCGCTAAAGATAACGTCTAACTATGAAATTACATTGGGCACTGCGCCAGCCGGACTACCTACGGACCGACGTTTTATTTTGTTAATAGCGAGGAACTGTGCAAGACGCGTTTCTTAGTACAAGAAACAATAATATGGTAAATAAGGAAAATCTTACGTTCTTTAGAGGAAAAGAATTATAACATAAGTTCATTATTATCATCAGCCTATAACGGCCTCCTGTAGGACACAGACCTACACGCACGGTATAGCTATGAGGATGGTCTCTAAATAAATAAATAATAAAGATGTATTAGTATGTAAGGTCATTTATCTTTTTCATGATTTTCATTATTGTGCCCTTACAGGGTTCATGTGTCATGTACCTATTCAAATTTTTAAATAAATGAATAACAATTAAATTTAACACACCCTTGTTATTTTAACTTCAATCTAAATCTTAACTACAATGCATAGCTGTTTATAATACGACGAAGCTAAAATTCACGCTCCAACTAAACTAAATTTAACCAAGATATCAGTTAACTCGATTATTCTGACCTACGAGCCTTGGGTGTAATTGTGAAAATATTATTAACCGTTCAATTGTCTAATTACATTCGGCCTGAATAGACTGAGAATTCGTATTTTGGTTATCTTAGACAGCTCTTTCATCTTTCATTCCCTTCTCATTTCATCTACTCTATAGCTTATCAATTGAATCTTCTTCTTCTTCTCTCAGCCCTTATTCTACCTGTAAGGTTTAATAATTGAATCTTATATGCTCCTAATTAATCGCTAATTATTATAAATATTAAAAAGCTATTCAATTATATCAGATAACCTATTGATAACTCAACCAAAGTACTCGTATTATAAAGTAACTTTTTAACTTATGCAAAAGTTATATAATTATAATTATATACTTTGATATAGAAATTATATATCATTATATAATTTCTATATCAAAGATCTTGATAAGTATGAATTTGATTTGCATTACTACGTACACCAGTCTTTTAAATCACATGTATTTTTATTCTTCATCCAAAGGTTACCTGTAAGAAATTACCATGTGCAATAAGGCCGCCCATTGTACTTTCTTTTATGTATTGTGGTGCAAAATAAAACATCTAATAAAAACAATTGTTGGTAATATAACGCCAAATTGAACGTCCAAAGTGTTTAATGTCATAAAAAGTGTATAGAAATAATGGTTTTGAAAGATCGTAAATATGTTCTCTACAAATAATTCTGAACAGGCCAAACCACTGAAGCGCTTTTTTTTTCAAAGCATCAAAACTCATATTTTTAGTTTAGTATTTTAATCGTTTTTTATTATATTTTTGTATATTTTTTGACGATCATAAGTGCTTTTGTAAGCCTAATTTGAAATAAATGTTTTTTGACTTTGACTTTGACTATTTCAAAAAAATATATGCATCAGTTTCACTGACCGCATATCTGAACAAAGACTACCAGCTTCCACAGTAAGAAAGCAGAAAAATTACCTTTGGATTGTTTTCAAAAAGGCACCCTTCGAGGCCGCCGGCAATCAATACAGGCCGCACTCCGTCGGAATACTAAGCAGGCCCTGCACGCCCTGACGCATCAACCCCACGCGGATGCAGATATCGGAAAAGACGCAATTCACTTGATATAGCAATGTTTTGGAATAAACATATCGGAACGTTAAAGATGTAGTATAATAAAATAAATAAATATCCACTGACATTCACACAACGCCATCTAGCCCCAAATTAAGCGTGAAGCCTGATTATGGTACTAAACAACGGATAAACATACTTACATTTTTTTTGTAAATACATATTATACATAGAAAACACCCAACCATTACAAATAGACATATTCAAGCACACAAATGTTTGTACTGCTCGAACCTCAACCCTTTGTAGCAGCCGACAGCTAAACCGCTACACCAAATAAGTCGTCAGTACTAAAGGAGCGAAAAAAGTACGAAGGTCCGAGATAAAGCAAGTATGGAAATATGGAAAAAGTAGCTGCAAAGCACATATAGTCATCATCAGCTCATTAAACGTCCCCCACGAGGGCACGAGCCTACAAGTAAAGGGAGTATAGGCCTTAGTCGTCCATCCCAGTGCGGGTTGGACGACTTCACACACAACCTTCGAATCTTTTCGCAGGCGTCCACAGGTTTCCTCACGATGTTTTCCTCACCATAAAGCGTCGGATAACCTACTTATAATTTCAAAAACATTGGTACGTGGCGGAATTTAAACCTGCGCCCTCCCGATCGAAATGCAACAGTCCACACCATTGAGCCACTCACGCTTATTTAATTCACAATGTTGATACGATTAACAGATTTTTTTAACACTTGCGAAAGTTTAAAACTTACTACGAACAAATGGTCTCTACTGACGAATAAGATTTTTTCTTAATAAAGGGAGATCTTGCCTACGAGGTTCCATTACGCGTTTCGTCAAATATAAAACCTAGGGCTGGTACAATCAATACAAGGCCGAACCCCGACGGAATACTAAACAGCCTTCGGCCCTGCACACTAACGCATCTTTAGATCGATGCAGAAAGGGAGCGAAGGTATTTGGAAAGTTAACAATATTTTTACCTATTTTTATAGTCAGGTCTTTAACGTCCCCACCGAGAGACACGAGCCTACCTGTATAGGGTATAGCCTAGTCGTCCACGCAGGCCTAGTGCGGGTTGGCCGACTTCGCGCAGAAACTTTGATATACTTCCCAGGCGTGCGCAGGTTTCCTCACGATGTTTTCATTCACCGTAAGAGCATCGGATAACGTACATGTAATTTCGGAAATTCGAAATCACTTTGAAGATGGGCGGGATTTGAACCATTTGAACCTGCGCCCTCTCGATCGGAAGGTAATAGTTCACACCATTGAGCCACCGACGCTTTAATTTAATCTGACTTTATTAAGTAACTGCACAAAATCTTAGTAGGCAAGTTAGAGATAGCTGTGCCTATGAGATGTAAGATTTTGACGACCCCTTTGGTGTAATGGTTGAGACGATGGCTACTACCAAGGGTTTCGGGTTCGATCCCCGGGAAATATGTGTGTATAAACATGTCTGTTTGTATTGGACTGTTTATCCGTTGTTTATTACCCTTACTACAGGCTTCACACTTAACTTGGGGCTAGATGGCGCTGTGTGAATGTCAGTGGATATTTATAATTTATTATTATTGTAAGAAAAGTAGTGATATTGATGTTCACGATACATCATCATCAGCTCATTAAACGTCCCCAACGAGGGGCACGAGCCTACCCCCCTATAGGGTGATTAGGCCTTAGTCGTCCACGCTGGCGCAGTACGGATTGGACGTCTTAACACACAACCTTCGAATCTCTTCGCAAGCGTGCATGAAGGTTTCCTCACGATGTTTTCCTTCACCGTAAGAGCGTCGGATAACGTACATATATTTCGAAAATTCGAAAACACATTGGTACGTGTCGGGATTTGAACCTCAGCCCTCCCGGCAGGAAGGCGACAGTCCTCACCATTGATCCGCCGACGCTCTTAGTAGATATTTATAATTTATTATTATTGTAAGAAAAGTAGTGATATTGATGTTAACGATAAAAATCTAGAAAATACTCGATTCATATGTTATCCAAGTGTCGCGGCTACCAAGTAGAATGCAAATGGTAATGAATCACCGGTAGCATCTGCAGTCCGGTCGTCTCCGGTGCCGGACGCAGCCAGTATGGAAGCACAGACCGGACTGAGGCAACACAGGCCACATCACGTGCTTACCACAGTAGAATCAATGTTGGGTATACATGCACAATTATACAGGGAAATAATCTCAAGATACGCAGATGAACTTCATTAAGTTGAAATGAAGAAAATATTAAATATATCTAAACATCGCATACATCTGACATAATAATAACACAAAGTTTAAACATACATATCGTTTATTTATGTATTGACAAAAAAGTATATAATTATATTTGTCCGTTATCTAGAACCCATATTACAGGCTAATGCTTAATTTGGGGCTAGATGGCGCAATGGATATTTATTATGTCTTAGTAGTCGTAGTCTTTCTAATGAGATTAATCAATCAAATTGGTGATCGGCCTCGAGGTCTTTACCAAAATAAAATCCAAGCCAATCAAATATATCAACCCTTAAGAGCAAATCAACTTACCATTTCACTCTCCCCTGTTGACTTTTGACATCGTTGTTATACTCAACGTTATCTAGTTTACTTAATCAGCGAACGCGACCGATTTCAGTCTCATGGGTACCCCTAGCTCTCCCCAATACGGCAAAAGGGGTTTTCTGCGAAGGAAAATATTCCTTATCTTTTTAATTATAACAGAGGCCGTTCCGCCAAATCATCTGTTTTAATTTTCCCTCCGTCCCCGGGGAGTTTGATGATAAAATGCGATATGTCGGGATAGTGCGTGCGGGACGAGGCTTTTGTTATTAATAGTTTTAAATGTAGCTAAATGGGATGATTTTTCTAGATATTGTTTTGAAATGGTCAGAAGGTTAATGTAATTATATAATTTAGCGATAACATCTTAATACGCTAACTGTATAGAAAAGTTTTATTATTTAATAACAATACGTCTTATATTATGCAAATTCTTGTACTACAGTACTTAAAATCAATGATATTGAATAAATTTAATTGTAAAATAGTCACAAAAATTAAATAATAAATATCCACTGACCATTTCTAGACTGGCATGATCCATCCTAGTCTGCATTATCACTTACTATCAGGTGAAATGGCGGCCAAATGTCCGTCTATAGAAGGTAAAAGAATACGTAATTTGATGATGTCTAACTCAGAAAATTTTACCTGACTAAATTCCATGGTCAAGGTGTAGACCGCAACTGTAGCCGAAGGTCATGGCTTCAAATCCCACGGGGAGCTCATAGCCGTGATTGTATACAAAATTCCATAAAATTCGTTCTTACTCTAGGTCAGCAAACATGTACTTTATTACTTAGACCTAATATTTCCTTATCATAGGTTGAAACCTACATTTAGACTATTATACTTATGGACAGCAGACAGAAAAGCATACGATGCTACTACAAAACAATATAAACATGGTTAAATTGCACGAATGCACAAATAAAATCAACGACCCAAACCAAAAGTCTCTAAAAGATTTATTTGAATAAAGATTTTTGAGCTGAAGTTATTAAGAGTATAAATAATGTATAAAAAATATTAATAATTTACATCCATCTGTTTAAAGACCACCAAAAAATTACTAACAAAATGTTCAAAACGACCGCATGATTTGTGCGTTACAAATATCGCCGCATTACATTTCGCAACTGGCTATTTGTTCCCCGTCAAAGCTGCAGACCCTCAAATCTGGTGTCAAACTACATCCCATCTGTCACTGCTCGCGCCGCCGTTAAAACTTAATAAGCGATCCGTCACCATAAAATAACCATTATAAAGCCGTCGGACGCTTTTAAAAATGCATCAAGAAATGAAATCGGTAGTTAATTACGAGGAGACTTGCCGGATCCGATTTCATTGGGGTGCGAGGTGCGGTTCTGCCTCTAGAGATTTCCCGGTTGTCACCTAGCCTAGTTGAAGTGCCTCGAAATTTAACTAAATGGAAATATCGTTTTTTTTGGAAATACGTATAAACCAATTTACGGATCTATTTTTTTTCTATTTTCTTCCCCAGTACATGCGGTCACAAAAGTTGAAATCCAATTGCGTTGAATTGCGCAAGCTTATATAATATATTTATATGATCAGTCTATGAACTCTAAATAAGTGAGACGAGAACTAATTATTTTTTCACTGACTTTCACACAGCGCCATCTAGTCCCAAGTTAAGCGTGAAGCCTGTATTATGGGTACTAAACAACGGATAAACATACTTATATACATTTTTTGTTGTAAATACATACATAATAAACATAGAAAACACCCAGACCTAAACAAACAGGCATGACACAAATGTTTGTACTGCCCGGGGATCGAACCCAGATCCCTTGGTGTAGCAGCCGACATATCAACCTAGCGGTTAAGATGTGTAGCCACCAAATGGGTCGTCAAAGTATTTCATTGAATAAAAAAATATATCATCATCATCAGCTCATTTTACGTCTCTACCCGGGTAGAGACGTAAAATGAGCTGATGACTATGGACTAAGTCGTCCACGCGGACCCAGTACGGATTGGCCAACTTCACGTACAACCTTTGAATTTCTTCTTAGGCGTTCGCAGGTTACCCCACGATGTTGTCGTTCACCGTAAGAGCGTCGGATAAACGTGCATACAATTTAGAAAGTTTGGGTGGTGGGATTTGACCCTCAAGATCGGAAGGTAACGGTCCACACAATGACCAAAGCTTACAAAAAATTATATTGACATTGAAAACAATGTCGTATTATCTACCCCAGGATATTTGGATGATTTTACAGTAACTGTGTTAAAGTCAATTAAATTTAATCAAATCACGAAAGTTTAAAATAACATCATTCAGTATCTGTTTCAGAATTTTAAATTCGGATAAGAAATTACAAAAGAAATTAATTTATTCAAATTTCTACTTTAAATTATGATTGCCAATAAAAATATAAATCAGAAAAGCAGTGCAACACAAAAAAAGTCCTCTACAACCATATGTAAATCCTCCTCATTTTACAACATCAAAGAGACCGACACTATCCCAAAGGAGTTAGAGTTGAGTGAAGTACATAACGCGCGCAAAAGTGTTGCATATAAATCATAAGTGCGTACAGACACAGGACGCAATTAACAGTGCGCTCCCGCCAATGGACGGGTCGCGGGAGCCGAGACGTGCAAATTTCGAATTGGGAGCGTGCATCTCCCGTAGGTAAATATCAGTGTTGCCATTATTCAAAATCGCATTATTTTGCTTTCTTTTTCGGAGCGACGATTTAAGTACCTCTGTGATAATGCAGGGTTGCAATATACATCGTGTCTAGGACTATTCAGTTCTTCAGTAAGCATCAATCAAATCAATAAACTACATCAATCGTCCCCCACTACATAAGGTACAGAATGAACCTTTAGAGCCGAAACATAATGCGCTTAAAGTTTTCCTTGTTCAAATTAGGTTCGGTTTAAACAGAACCTATTTAAATAAAAAATATTATTGCAGTGCGTCCATCATTTAAAATTGCACCTGAAATTGTACTCAATCAATAAAAAAGTAAAGATAATCGATACCAATAAACATTTGAGTTGGCGATTTCGAATTGCGTGGGCTGCGCTCTTTAACGCGACTTAACGAAGCGATTTGGGCTTACATTTTACTGCGAGAATATATCTTATACCACGGGTAATACGCGAGTACAGCTAGTCTTACAAATATTACACAACACGTACAAATTTACCCCACAAACACTGGCACCACTGTCACCACACTCGCTAATACCTGCGTAGGCGGCCGACAGGGGGCGAATGATTCGTTAGGAGCCAGTCAACCGTTCATCCGTGAACGAGAGCGGGCCCGTACATACCTGTTATGTGCCCTCATAGTAAATATTTGCATACATATTCGGGGGAAATACGTCAGGGGTTAAGACGGTGACGTAGGAACGCGATCGTCAAAAAATGAATGGCAAATTAAGATAAAATGTAAATTAAATAGTACTAAATAGTGATGATAACTGTCTCCATACTATATTATAATAATATTTATTTATTTTCATTAACAAAGTATACACACATTAACAATAACCATTGCACTAGGCTCGCAGGCCTGAATTGCAGTATCTAATTAAGAAGATTACAAATTATACATAAATAATTAAATATATATATATATTGTTAGTCACTTTGTGTGATTTTCGCAGTTTGATTAGGAAACTACTGGTTGAATCACCCGTTTTATCTGAAATGGGAAATGATTCCTTACGTGCAAGTTAAGTTGACGAACTCGGCTACAGTCCTTTTGTTATGTTGGTTGAGACGTCGGCTTCTACACCAAAGGTTCCGGGTTCGATACCCGGGCAGAACAAACATTTGTGTGCATGAACATGTCTGTTTGTATTGGTTTTCTATGTATAACATCTATGAATAGATACTATGAGGCATTTCCGAAGAATTTCAGTAAAATAGCTTCCTTATTCTATCTTAATAGTCTGACTTTTGCAGTTATATAAAATAAACTGAACGAGAGGCTTATGTTGGAGATAACCAATGTGACTATTTCCCTACAACACAGCTCTGTACTAGTCACCCCAGTATCATGAAAAATACCAATCAATAGTCATTATTGTGCAACAACACTGCCGCCTGACACCTGAGTCTGCAGATGTCAGACCTATTAAACTCTGTTATTTCTTCTCCCAAATGCATCGAAGTGCATATAATGCTATTCTACGAACGATATCTATAACGGTATCCACCGGAAAGCACCTACCAAATAATATTTAAAACTGAATAAAGTCAAGCATTTAATTAATGAAAAATTAAGATATTATTTAAATTCGGACAACGGTAATTCTTTATTGGAATTAGCACGTAGACTGGACTAAGAAAAAAATCAGAAACTAGTATTATGAAATTTATAGAGTACACTACTTTCCTGCTACCTAAAAGACAAGTAATGCCTGAAAGAAAGAACTCCAAATTTCATCTTCATCACCTGGATGATTGGAGGTCTTCCACAGTTCGATTCTTTCGTCATTTTTTGCCATGTACGACAAAAGTAATGAACTTCCACTGGATACATTTCCAGAGCGATACGACTGGCGTCCTTCAAAAAAGAGCGTACGCACATTTGAAGGGCCGGCAACGCATTTCTGGGACCTGAGGTCTTGCAAATGTTCATGGGCGGCGGTGTCACTTACCATCAGGTGAACCGTGTGCTCGTTTGCCTCCTGTTCAATACAAAATGCTTAGCATAATTTAGTTAGGTTAAAGTAAACATAGAACGTTGGTGACTCAATCGTTTGAACTGTTGCCTTCCGATTGAACAGGAACCCTCCCGTTCCTGTTCAAATCCCGCCAAGTACCGCTGTGTTTTTGAATTTTCGATATTATATGTACGTTTATCCGACGCTCTTACGGTGAAGGAAAACATCGTGAGAAACCTGCGCACGCCTGCGAAGAGTTTCAAAGGTTGTGCGTGAAGTCGGCCAAACCGCACATAGCCCGTGTATACACCCTTTACGGGTAGGCGCGTGCCCCTCGATGGGGACGTTAAATGAGCTGATGATGATGAAAATTAACCAAGTATTACAATTTCTTATAAGTATAGAAATCATAAATTTAGTTTTAATATGCACAAGCTTAATATGATAGTGTTTTTTTTTCGAAATAAATAAAATACAATTTAACTCAGGCATGAAAACCGAAATGATGGCGCCGACAGTTTATTCAAACTACAATCATACGGGAATAGAAACATAATCCAATCTCGCATCTCATTATCGGTTGTTTTAAACGAAGGTCCCTTTGCATTGACAAATAATACCCTGCCACTTCCTTATTAGCAAATCAGCTCTGGGGGATACGCCGACAAGGTTCCATTCAAACGTCACCAAACAAAGCATTGACAAACTTAGCCCCTAAAAGTTTAGGTTAAATATCGCATGCGGCAATTTCAGTGGGGGTCTCGTGTGTAGTATAACCGTGTTTTGTGGTGAACCGAAATAAAGGTTGTTTTTAGCGCAAGGCGTCAGCTTGTATGATAGGATTTGTGTATGGAAGTATGAACTAATCTCCCTCCGTGGCGTTTGATAACTCAATAACGTGGCATAATGAGAACTGCCTTTGACGCTGTCCGAGGGGAGGTGACGAAATCCTAATTGCAGATAAAAAGATAACTTTGAGGATTACGGGGTGGAATATTGATTGGGCCAGCTTTGTGCGAAGTGTAAGCCGTGTGCGCTTTTGGTTATATTAGCTGAGCCCAGTTTCCGTCTTCACTGTCGGTTAAATGATAGGCTAATTTTAATCAAATAAGTCAGTATTTTATACCACATAATTTGCTTCGAGACTTTAAATGAAATGTCGAAGCAAATTTTATGAAGAGGTTAGCAAAAGCCTTGCATTTCAAAACTAAAAGTATTTTACTACTTTGAAAGAAAACTAAGGACGACAATTCTGGTTGTTTTTCGAATTCTTAAGTGAAATCTGAAATCTACACACTATTAAACATGTACTTTTAAGAAAGCCGTATAGACAATTCGATAAACGTTTCAATGAAAATTACCGGCGAAAATGAAAAAGCCGTCAGTGGCCAACAATAACCAGTTCACAAAAGTTACTATGAAAGTAATTAATCTGTAAATCAAGCTATTTCAACATTAGTTGTGAGAAACACACCGTTAAAGCATAAACGTCAATTCCCCATACCAACTATCTCATTAAAACCAAATCAAGGTAAACGTGTACCTACCCTGCACCGTTCACCAGAACCAAGGACTCGTCACAATAGACTTCTCAGCACTATAAAAACAAGACAAAAGCGCTATCATCAAATGAGATCTAAACATTCGCTGTCCATCTGTCTGACATGCGGGGTACGCGCGACAAATTGCAAATTAAAACTCCCATGATAATATCTGTAGTGTGAGGAGGGTGGTGGCCGCATGACGGGAGAGGTGTCAAAATCGTAACTCAAAAAGCGTCATGATTTTTTAGCGTTTGATTCCGAAGCGACAGCCGTGATGATTCTATTAATGGAGACTCACAGATTATTGTAGGTAACGTTTGGTTTATCAATATTATGTTCCAGTGTTCATAGACCCATAGAGATAATTATTTCATTTCTTGATCCTTGATCTATGGTAGTTCTAATAACTTAATATTTAACCATTATAAAATACATATTTAAATTAAATCTGAAGATATAGAAAATAAATTTACCGTATCTTTACCGTACGTACCGTAAAGACATATGATCCTGATTGTACAAAGAAGTACATGTGTAATACTCATATCTATGGCAGAGTTTACAAACCATCTTATTCGGTCCACGTTTTTAATAAGCAACCGGTGTTCTCATTAAGAACCATGAACCGAATAAGATCGCAGACCAAAAATTCACGTGCCCCCAAAGCTCAGAATTCGGGCAACTCACAACGTCAATGTTATGCGTCACCAACAAACCACTTCGCAGAGACATTAGTAATAGTTCTAAAAAAAATCTATCAAACCCAAAGAAACTCCAGAAGTCCTCGAGAGGATTGTCGATGTCTGGACGGGTGCTCGAGATTGGACGCGCCCATAAAACACAGGCGCATCAGCAAAAAACGTTCACTGTATCCGATGCAGTGGCGTTGTCACCAACATAGACCCTATCATGTTATCATGATGTATAGACCATCGCAAAATTGTATTGAATTTTCAAACTACTAGTTTTGAACTTTTGGAGTACACTTAAAGTTCAATGTGGACAAATGCATAAATGGGAGTTTCAGTATCTTCTTATTTTTAGTTATAGTGAAGTTTGACAGAGTTATAAAGCTCGATTTAATGTTTTAATATCGATTACATAGGCACTGTCAAAATGAAACTATTAGTAAACGAGTATAAAATTCATAATATGAATATTAAGCTATGGCACCAGATTTTTAATAATTTATAAATCGAGTTTTTTGATCTGGGCTGAATGAAATCCTTTTTCTCCGATAAATATGAAGCCATTGCTGAGTTTTAGCCTCGTTTTACCGTTTATGATACGTTCAGTGTCCAACTGATTTGTATAATGTAAAAATATTACCTAAATCAAATTGCGCATTAATAAGGTCTCTTCTGATTAATTTAAGTGGAGATGGTTTTATAAAAACTAAGAAAAGTTTTGGGCGACATTTATTTTACCGGATTTAAAAATATGTAAATCCTTTAAACTAACGAAAAAGTAGTTTTATTTCCACGTCAACTTACACCAACAATAACTGACCCACAAAAGGCAATTACAGGAAATGTATTTGACTAATTATGAAAAACCCGTTCCCTCATAGAATTTTCCATTTTTATTACAGCTCCCGCATTTACACCTATTAAATCCGGTGTGACGTATCGCGAAGCTGTCGACATTACGTGTTACGCACGGCCTATAATGAGGGGCATAAATTAGCCGCGGAAATATAGTTGTCAAATGGTGATATAATTAGAAAACGCTTGGCGACAATATCTTTGTACATACCGATGGAGGTTTACACATTACGATTCCAAATCTGATCATATAAATATTACAGCAATATATCAATTTACTGCGTACACGGGGAAGGTTTTATTTAATTAGGAACACCATATATAACGAAGCTTTCGGAGGTACATAATACCACCTATGTTTTTAACGCAGAAGAAGAAAGCAAAGCTGAAGTCTTAAAGTTTTCTAGCCATCTTTCATAGGTATTTGGTCTTTATTTATCTTTTATGGGCTTCAAAGTCATTGGTACAATAAATGTATAAAATTAAGAGTTTAATAGCTAAGATATCACAAAACCACATCCATATATTTTCACTATTTTAAGTGTTATATGTTTGATAATTCTTTTGAATAATAAGCTTTTTTCATGTTTTTTTGGTACTGAAAAAGTCCAGCTTTCACCATGTATATTTAAGCAACAAATCTTGCTACGAAAATCGTAGTCGTCCAATGTAAATTCCATTCCTTGTTATTATTCTGAATATATTACCGTTATGGTAATTATTACTACTTATTTTGGCGTTTGAAGAAATTGTTTTCATATCAATCTTGGGGCTGCGTGTCCTAATTAATAATGTTGTTTTTGGCATTGTATGTACTGGTTTATGGTACTTTGGTTTATTGCTTTCGATTCGGTCACCAAATTTTATGGCTCCACGTAGTTGTATTTAATTTGGAATTAATATTCGTATTGAATGCATAGAAGTCTAACAGAGGGAGACCCTTAACGCCTCATTCTATATATATACATATATATAATTGATTGTAGTATAAATGTGTACAGGCCTGAAAATTAGGACAGATAGTGAATTTAGTTGACTAAGAAACATAACAGCCTAGAAAATCCTGGCATAGTTCTTTCAACACAGAATGGCGGTTGGCTTATTACACCATATAAAGCACGAATGACCTTATTTATGTCATAAATGAACGAGATGATCAGTGCGCTATGTGGTGGTAAGTTATCACTTACAGGCGTAAGTATCCGCCTGACCATGACAGAAGCAATGTTGAAAGAAATTAATAAATAAAAAAGGTGTTAGGTCTCTTAAACCCGATAATTATACTTGCTAGTTCTCTCATCCGAAACACAGAAGTGCAAAACACTCCATTTCAGGGGACGATATCTGGCACTGCGGTGATACCTACCTAGACGACTCAGTACCTAGTCTACCACCCAGACCTTAGTCCTTGAGTCCTAAAACCTTGAGTCTTCGGTACCCCATACCGATATTATAATAATAATTATATTGAGTTGTTCAACTTGCACGATCGTCACTATAACGCACTTGCAGTTACACGATCATGCCCTGAAATTGACTATCGTGTTTCTTGTTGGCTCTTCTCGAAGAAATTACTTATTTCGAACCGGTGATAGAGTCATAAAAATATTATAAAAACCATCGACGATTCAAAAGTATCTGTAATAGATTTATTAAAATAAAGATATTTTAAATTGTATGCCATATTTTAATATCGAAACTTAAAATCTGTATGCTACAGGATATCTTCGGTGCAAGATCACAAGCAAGGCATACTCGTAATAGTTAATCCTTGCTATATGGTCATGGGATCCTTGTAGATAATTGTTAATTTGCTTATTGCACTCAATATAGCATTTTATTTGCGTCATATAATGGATATTGTAATTCCAGTTATAGGAAATGAACCTCTTTAAGATAAATGGACGAAATTAAGGAATTTCTTTGTACAATCGAATAACACCGAGCACCCAGTTCTACTTGAATAATTACGAACAAGGTCGTAAACTTCTAGGTCAAAATAAACACAATTCATTTATCAGTGGCCAAGTCGTGACGGAATAATTGAACGACAAAACGCCTCGTAATATTTTGTACGTTATAAATCTCATAGTAAGTACAGGAATTGGGGACGAAAGTATCCGACTTTATCTCAGCAACACATAATAAGACGGGGAAATAATGAAACAAAAAATATCCATAAATCAGTCCCATTAGTCGTCGAGATTTCAGAACTCAGATCACACGAAATATCGCGTAAACTGCGGCGTGCAGGAGAAAGTGGGGTGCATCCCATGAATATGGATGAGGGGGTGGCGGGGGCCGTGGGGCGGGGGCGGCAGACGGCCGCGTGTAAATGGAAATTTCAAATAAAAATACCTCAAATATGAACATGAGCCCGATTTGTGTTTTCGGCCGCGTCCGTCGGACACGTGTGATAACATGGCGGCAATAAAACGACGCTTTTCGCGGAGATTCGTTTTTTGAATTATGTTACGGTTGATTCCCGCGCTGGGGCTGTTCGCGTATGAGGATTTGAGGCGCAGATCCCTGTAACGGACGCACCATTCGAATATCAACACTAATTGTAATGAAAAAAAATCTGTTATCTTTTGGTTGGTATCATTGACCGTCGCCGCCATTTGTTGACATTCTATATTTATGAAAATTGCATATTGTGAAAGCGATACAACTAATTATGCTCTTGACATTATGAATCTCAGATTTCGAGGATGTCAAACTAATACAGGAAAGGGGAATGTCCACTCGCAAACTTAAAGGAGTCTTAGAGTCGGACTGCTTATTATCTCACTTAAAAAGTGTCCCCGGCAAAAGTCTGCCCATCGCGTCACTTGGGCACAATTTTCATTCATAATCACGTTGCTCGCTACATGTCATAATGACATAGTAGTGTGCTTGCTTTTTTGATTTTATACTCTGTCTGTAACACGTTAAGGTCAACATTTTAATGAATAATTTTACGTTCTAAATATAACATTATCTATACATATGTGTCATGGGCTTGAACATTTTTATTTATTTATTTATGGTACACAAACAGGATACAGTCTTTACATGAAACACATTAAAATAGAACAGTTCACAGGACAGGACTGTAGCCCAGAGACGGTTTTGGTTGACGATTCTTCGTGATTGTGCATTTAGTTAGTTTCTTGATGATCTAAGGACATTGACATAAATTGATAACAGAATAGAAGAGACGACGATGGACCACTTTTTGTCAAGGTCAAGCTTTCAGCTTCCTTACACCTTTAAAAATAAAACCGACCAGACACAGTCCAGTTCAAACCTGCGACCTCCCCCACAACAAAACATATTATTTTCGATGCACATGAATCTCTGTTTTGTTGCGAACATCCTATACCACGCAAAACAAACGCAATAGAAACCTCCAACAAGTTAGCATGAAAGAGCCATTGGATATTGCACTTTAGTATCCGAGGTGGACGGTCCACTTTTTTTCGTCTGTAAATTGAAAGTAGTGTTGTAGCGATTCTAATACTCTGTCGATAGTACCGCGATACTACCATGACCGCGAAATTCAGTCATAGTACCTATCGATTGTTAAAAATAAGCAATATTGTTGCTAAAAATCAATAGCATCGATACGTTGACAGTATCGCTGCACTTTTAATATCGATAGTATTGCAGCATATCGACATTTTCGATAGGGCTATAGGATAGGAAAATTTGTTTAAGAGACCTTATATCTGTTGACTCTGGTGTCGGGTGCAGTGCGGTATTGACGAAGAATAATAACTGTCCATCATTTGTTGGTCCCCCTTAATACTGCTATCATAGTCAGACGTATCACTTACCATCAAAAGAGCGTCTTGTTCGGCCTGTACACTAAAACATAAAAAAGGACTATCGCTATCGACTATTTACAGGGCAGCATTCGATATCAAAACTATCGATAATTTAGCAACCCTAATGCGAAGTTGCAGGCCATAAAACGGGCCGATATCGCGGCCAAAATGAAAAACCACAGCATGTGTTCGTTGCTGAATATAAAATGGTTTGATACAGACTTTGAACATGAGTTTTTTGGGAAAACGCCCCTGTGGAGTTGTCTGTTTCTATTGCCTTTGGAATCTGTGTAATAAACAATTGCAAACTCCGTCTGTTTACAGTATAAAGTGAAGATTATAAACCAACGGTAAATTACCTTTTCAGTTAGATTACAATCTATCTGAAGTATCAAATTAACAATGACAGCCCAAATGAGAAACCAGAACATGTGATTCCGTTGCTGCATATATAATTGTTGATACAGGCTTGAACTTGGGTTTTTCAGGCAAAGATAATTAATATTTAAATCTCAAAAAAATAAAATCAAAATATCGTCAATCAATAAAGAATTAAGGTCCATAAAGAACACTTATGAATGTCAAATGAAGCTACCACTGGTTCGGACTATAGTTATCAACTGAGTAGGATCCAGCAAAAAAGTCAGTTGTTACTATTGTGTTACTATGATAATATCATAATAATTTATATACGGCAAATTATATTGAAAATTATCTATTTTGTATTTATTATAAAGATAGTGGTCACAATTAAAGTTACAAAAATGCTATACAAAAAAAAATATTATGTTGTGCAGGAGTGGAAAAATTGCAAGCTCGAAATTACTAGAAAATACATCTTATAACACTTGTCAAAAACAAACCCCCGAATCGTCTTAAACTCAAAGCTCAAAACACTAGACGAAAAAAGCCGTAAAACTAAAATATACCAAACGTCAAATCTCGCTGCAGACTCGGTCATAAAGATATATAACCCATATGAAATAAGCACAGGCTTAAACAAAATTTTGTTCATATTTCGTATATAAAAGAGAATCAGATTTATTATTTCCCTACAAATGTGATATAATTTAAACACACCCGATGTCTTATTTCAAAGGCTTCAAAGGCAAGTCCGAGCGGAAGTGCGTCACGCGACGCCGCGGAAGCCGGCGCCGGATGCGGAAGTCGCCGCATGTCTTGCGGGTCGATGACCCCTCTAATGATGATATACAGCTTTATAGCTTGATAGGCTGTGTTACTACAGGGTTGATTATGGTTTATTGTACAAATAGCAGTGCATACATAGAAGGTTCCCTTTTCCGCAGTAATTTGGGAATAATATATAAATAATCCTAATAAATATCCACTGACATTACACAGCGTGGACTGTTATCCTCCTTACTGAGAGGGGTGAGGTTCAAATCCCGCCACGTTCCAATGTGTTGTCGATTTTCGAAATTATATGTACGTTATCCGACGCTCTTACGGTGAAGGAAAACATTGGAGAAAAACTGCTCACGCCTGCGAAGTGATTCAAAGGTTATGCGTGAAGTCGGCCAATCCGCACTGGGCCCGCGTGGACGACTAAAGCCTTAACACTTACAGGTAGGCTCGTGCCCCTGGGGACGTTCAATGAGCTGATGATGATTTACACAGCGCCATCTAGTCCCAAACTAAGCATTCAACCTGTAATATGGGTTCTAAACATACTTAATACATATTTTGTATATTATGATATGTTAGCTACATTGTTGTAAAGTTTGATGATGATGAAACTTCACGTTCCAACCTTAGTAAACAACCTCTAACAATAGCTCATTTATGACAAAAACTTTCAAAAGTTAACTGTAGTACAATAAACATAACAAGACTTTATCAACAAATATTGCCATTTTAATAAGAAGAATCCAGAATCCAAAGACTATCATTAAACATTTCCATTCTAGTCAGAAATGAATCCAGACTAATGTCGATTTTCTTACCTACATAGATCGTAAGGCACACCGCAACCGACAGCAGTACAAATCCAACGCGAAACTTAGCGTAATTAATTTGGAGTACCTACTCAACGCTTTTGTAATAAATCGTTTCATCCGAGTATAAATTTTATCCATTCACACTGAACTTCTGAAGATCACCTGTCTCTGTCGCGCTCTCGTAAAATTTGCATAATATCAAATCGCTTGTCCCTCTCTAGGATTCACAAATGATTTCCAGTTTCCCGCTTTTCGTTAATCACGTGTCTTAAAGGCCGCAGTTTTAGTGTGCGGTTGTAAACCTAATGGTGTAGGAGATAAGATTGGGAATGGTTTGGGAAGCGTGCTTCAATGTGAGGGTGTACACCAGTTAGGTAAAGTTTGTCGAAATAATTTCACTTAGATATCTGTCGAGAGCGAATAGTCGGCGAGTTGTCGGCTCGGCATGAGATAAGGGGCCATAATTCTTAATCTCGCGGTAGAGGGTGCCTGGGTCGGCGACATTGTTTCAAAACAACATTATTTTAACAACCTTGTTAAGGCAATATAAATAATTTACTTGTAATATCATATTATATGGCAATGACATCTGAACAAAATCTGAACAAGAATAAATTATCTTGAATTTGATATAACTCAAATAGGTGCAGAGTAATTTGGAGTTTATCATCATCAGCTCATTATATGTCCTCACCGAGGGGCACGAGCCTACCCGTATATGGTGTACTTTGCCCGACTGCGGATTGACCGACTTCACACGCAAAACCTTAGAATCTCTGCAAGCGAGCGCAGGATTCCCCACGATGTTTTCCGTCACCGTAAAAGCGTCGAAAAGCGTACATATAATTTGGGAAATTCGAAAGCACACTGGTACGGTATTTGAACCTGCACCCTTCAAGTCGGAAAGTCCACTCTAATGAGCCACCTACGCTCTATGGTGTAATTTTCAAATCAAAATCAGAGCAAGATGCAATATTCTCTTGAGCTTTACATAACTCAAACATATACACAGTAATTTTAAGTTCATTTCTATCTATCCATTCAACCTATCGCAGTCTACTGCTGGTCATAGGTCTCCCCCATTTTGCGCCAGATATCTCGCTCCTCCGCTTTTCTCATTCATCCTTCACCAACGACCTTTCTTAAGTTCATTTACAATCAATAAATTAATTAAACAAACAAAACCATACGTGGGTACTCTATCAATCGACCTAAAATTCTTAAAAAATTGCGGTAAGTCAAACTTGAACGCTCCCTGAACAAATGACTTTTCTATTAAAACACCATTATGATTCTATTAACGCATTTGAAAATAATCGAAATTAGGCCCACAACTTTAATACTGCCCTTGCTGTCTCTCGTATGTCGATCTTCTGCGTCTTCCCGCTAACCAGCTAACACTGTTTTAACTAGCACACTTAGCAACAGTGTTGCCACCTTAGCCCTTTTGTAGCTAGATCTAGCACTTTTTAGTATAGGCGAACTCCTTTTTAACGATTTAGCCTGAAAAGGGCAATCTAGCTCTTTTTCATTGTCTTGAGAATATTACCAAATTATGAAGTTTTGGACATATTAACAAGTACTTTTTGCTATTTCATCGGTCATGATCACCTGTTTTTAGAGACTCTAAAAAAACATCTTCATGACATTATTCTTTCAGCATTTTTTGAACAAAAAGTCTTTGGATGCTCAATCTAGCTATTTTACCTCTCAAACAGCCCTTTTTCTAAAACTCAGATGGCAACACTGCTTAGCAAGCCGCACTCCGCGAAACACACCGCAATCCGCAGACCACATGCGAGTTTGCTTTGTTTTACTGCCTTGGTTTATTACGACACAAAGTTTTGGTGTTAACAGAACCCCAACATAGACGTTTTCGTACAGTTTAGTGGTTTAAAGGGCGGATGAGTTGCTCATGTTCTTGTATGGTTATAATATTTACTAAAAAAATATTTATTTATTACAACATATCTATCATTAAAGATCAAAGAGATAAGTAAACGTAAAACTTAACTACACTATTCAAACTTTGTGAGTATATGTATTCTGTGAACCGCTATTAGGTTTTATTGAGAAATTTGAAAAAAAAAATTATTTTGGGGTTCCCCATACATTGAACTGAAACTCAACATTTTTTTTCATCGAACCCTCCGTGTGGGTTATTAATGTGTATAGCTTTTTTATAAATTAAATAGATTGCGCGAGAGACACTTCCAAAGTTGAAAAAGAGACTACCGTTGAATATCATTTCTCAACAGGCTAGAACAGTTAATGCTTATTTCATTAATCTTTGTGATTTTATATTTCGACTTTTAATAGTAAGTATATACATAATTTTGAAATACGTATAGTTATAATGATACATAAACGCTATATCATTCAAGATTGCAATTCGAAGGCAGGCATTTCTCAGTAGCACAATGCACTGTACATATGTACGAGATTGTTCGGACCCACGCAATGAAATCCTGTCGTTGATGATCAGATAGCGATGGATTAGTAAACGAGAGGTCTCTCTCTAGGGAGCGGCAATGTACAGCCAAAGGGCTTGCGGAGGTGTGGAGTCAACATTATACATTTAAAATTGCTTTGAATTTATTTTGCGTTTATACTCGTACTTTATTTATTTACTATGTAATTTCTATGTTACTGTTAAAAATAATATTTTGAACTGAAATTTTGTTTAATATTGATATTCTATTGAAAATTTGAATACTTTTAAACTTATCTTGACATATTTTTTATTTTTGTACGCCTATCTGAGGCAGACATAGTGAACTATTGCTACAATCTGATTCACTTGATTATATGACCTATGTTTTAACAAATAAACTGATTTGATTTGAAGAATGAGCGTATTTCTCTCAAACGGCAAGCAACGTACCGATGCCTTCTGGTCTCTCCGTTGTTCGGTGCAGAAACACTCTCCATCAGGTGTGTTTTCGCGTTCGTTTGCTCCATATAACATAAAAAAAACCTCAAATCCAATAAAAATACTGTGGATCGCTATTAATTTTTTTTTAATATTATTGTGTTTAGTATTTATAATTAACGTTTGGGTTTTTATAATATCTTAATATAATTACCTACAAGGATCTACCAACTATGCTAACTTTGTTTTAGAACAGCAAGTTTGGCTTTTCTTATGGTGTAAAATCTATGCTAATAACTATTATTTTTGCAGTTATTTAAGATTTTGCGTATACACCCACATTAAGAATATTATCAAAAGCAAATTGTCTGAAAGATAGGAAAACATCTAGACACAAAACCTACAAAAACATTATATTGAAAGTGTTGGTCTTGTTGGGAGATCCCAACCCACAACTCTTGAAGTATAAGCGTGGGTAAATATAGTAAAAATGTGCCATTGAGCGAATCAAATGTAGCTATTTAAGAACAAAGTTTAACTAAATTTTATTTAACTATACTCCATGCCTCTTTAAGTCTTGCAACATCAAAGCCTTGCTACTAAATTAGACATTTTGCAGATACTAAAAGATATTTAACTCCCCACCCACCTCCCCGAGTCCTTGCTAATGGTACACTATTTTAAAGGGTTGTTTACACCCTCTAAGACGCAACAGTCGAAATCTTTCGAATAAATGATTCCCTATTTGCGCCTGAAAACAGAGATGGGGGTGGTTATTGTATAATGGGGGTTTATTTGGAGGATTTTGAGATGAAATGTTAAAGCTGCGAACAGCCTTAAGAATTGTGTGAACTGATTTCTATTGCGAGTAAATATTTATTGTGTTTGTCAGATTGATTAAATATAAACTTCCATGTATACTACTTCCTCGATTATATGGTTAAGAAAACTTTTATACCAGGAAAAGACCAAAAGACTTTCATAATTTCTGCTATTCAGTCTACCGTAGGTAGGTCTTCCTTGAAAACTTACATCGCAGGGTTTTTGGACTGTTGCTTGTTTGGCTGGCAGTTGGCCAGCGCCTCGTTCGTTTTTCGTTAGCATATACAATAGGTCCGTCAGATGGGCTTTTTATGTAATTAGTGTACAGGACGGTCATGACAATCACCTGATGGTAAGTAAAACGCCTAACCATATTTATATTACGCATTGAAGGAGACCAACAACTGATAGACAGTTATTATTCTTCAACAATACCGCATTTCTTATACACGATAATTTCAGTAGCTACAGTGTCCTCACTTCGGAACACAAAAGTGCATAACACTCCTGATTCACGGGACGATATCTGGCACTGCAGTGTGGTACCTACCTAGACGACTCGGTACCGAGCATAACACCTAGTGAAAAACTTAAGTATAAACATATAGCAAGATCCCAGGACCACAGTTATAGATAATATATGATATCACATGATCCATCCTCGGCCGCATCATCACTTTCAGGTGAGATAGCGGTCAAATGTCTGCTTATAGAAGATAAAAAAAATACTAAAATCATAAAGTCAATCTTTGGAGCGACCTTATTCACGGTAGAATGGCTTTAGTCTGTCACATAAGACGACAGTATTTTTATTTAATTCGATAAGACATTGGTACGTGACGAGATTAGAACCTACACCCTCCAGATCGGAAGGCAATAGTCCACGCCAATGGGTCCCCAATAATCGTTTCGACGGATTCTAATTTCACATTCGAATCTTTTGCATCTATTAACTTACGAATCGCAAACCCAAACTAAAACATCTGACGTTCGCATTCTAATCAAACCCTCCAGTAAAACACGTTCCCGATCATTACTATCCGAAATTCCCCGAAGTCTAACCGATAACCACTACACCTCTTACAGTCCCAATTAACCCGAACTGGAATTGGTCGGGGCAAACAGTCCAAATGCCGCTCGGTTCTGGTCCTCACCGCGCAAATTGGCGTCCATTCGAGTGTTAAGACCCGCCACGCCTCCTGCTGAAAGGTCACTACGTAATTAAGAGTCCCTTGAGCGGGCTCGCCCTGTGATTGGCTATCGACAGATCTAAGAGACAGACGGGTGTCACTTGTCAAATGGAATATTTTAGCGTGTTTGATGTTGTCCCCGGATTTTCTTTTCACGATCTCTCCCCCGACACTGTTTTGATTGGATTGCAGTTTTAGTACGTATAGTTCTGTTGGGGACAGACCTTTTCCTTTACGCAATTTGGTGATTTCGGGTGCTGACGGATCTCGATACTGCTTTAATCTGTGGTCCAATATTTTTACTATGAGCGAAGCGTTTTTGGTCATTGAAGAATGTCCAATATCTTTGAGCGTTTCTTGATATTTTAGTTTTGTTCACGCGAAGTTGTTCTCCAACCTTATGAACTACTCATTACAAATAAAGCCTTATCTTAATTACTTAACGCGGAACACTGAAATAATTCTTAGTTATTTCTTTTATACAAGGCGCTAGAATTAATTTAATTATATTGGAAGGTAAAACAATAAGTTCATCAGAATTTTATACACGATTTACAAAAAATAAACACAACACACACAATCTATCCATCAACAATATCCACGAATGATCAAATGCTGCAAGTGTCTTCATTCTGCAGCTGACATCGTATATTCACAAACAATATTTTATTCAAGAGCGTAAGTTTACAAATCATGGTAAAATATTGTTACGACTTATGGTTTTAAAGTCTATGAATTATGTATGTGGACCTCCTGAGATGGCACGGTGTATCGAGGATAGGCACTGTTTTATGGAATTAATGTTGTACCTTGCAATTGAGTGACTTACAGCTTAATTCATATTGGATAGAAAAACCGCAGGCACTGCGTTGTAAATTCAGCAGTTTACTTTCTTGAAATGTGTATAATGTCGGAAGGTATATTATGTTGTAACTTTGGTACTTAATACTCAGATTACCGAAGGCCCTAATTTCCGAAAGGGAGAGATAATCAGAAAAAAGGGAAGGTGATCTCCCTGTTTTCGATCCTCCCTAATTTTCCATTTCTCTCTTGATGTTTGAAATTGCATTCGTTGCTTCTTTGAAGTTGCTAGTATTAATGACTAGCGGCAACACTTACCATCAGGCGAATTGTCTGCTCGTATACCTATTGTTACGAATTGACGTAATTAAAATGACATTAAATATGGCGGCTAATATGTGACGTCAGTCCACCATAGAGTATGATATGCGAATTGTCAAATAGCAAAGAGTCTAGTATGTTCTAGATAATTCGCGAACTATGCAGAATGACGTCGACGCTTCGAGCTTAGCGGGTGGACGGGTATAAAAGGCGGACCGATGGGTGCGCCGGCAGTCTTGTGTTCTACTCAAGAGCGAACGAAGAGCGAAGTACCTGCGACTACAAGGAAGAAGCGAGTGATAAAGTGATATCTAAGGGATCGTCGAGTGTGAGATAACAGTGTGAAGAGTTAACGAGTGGTTACAACGTGTGTGTGCGGACATTATACGGACTCATCAAGTGTTGTGTTATAGTGTGCAGTGTTAATAACGGATTATAGTGCGTGCGTTAATTGACTAATTAGTGAGAGTGTAAGTGTAATTAGTGTTGTGTGTAATTTATAGTGGTTAATTAATAAAGTGTGTTACCGTGTTATTCTTCGTGATTGGCAATAATTTATCCTGAACCTCCAGCTCGTAACACTATGAATCAAAAATTATATATTAGAAAATTGGTAATAATTCGCCCTACGGCTAATAGACTTAAACACATATGAAAAAACGACCATATTCATAAACTAATTCCAACTTTATTCCTACGCCACAGAAATTATTTTTTAAAAGTCCAGCATGTATGTACCTGTACAGTCCACCATGCTGACATTCACTTTGTCTTAAAGCAGTAAACCACGTAAACATTCAGCTTGTCTTCGAACCAGTTCGACTGTACTGTGCGCTTTATTTATTCCCTCTACAACTCAATAAATTCCTAACTCGGGAGCGATTGTTCTCAAAAAAGCGGACATTGTCCCGGCTTTTTGTTCCCTTATTGTCTGCAAGGATTACACTGGACCCCGCGAAATGAGGAAATCGGGTGAATTTAAATTGGCTGGTACTGTCTGAACTTTTGTTAGGTATGCAATCTGACAGATGATTAAGGAAAACTACACTTTATGTTTACTTTCTTTCTTTAACAACCACCGACAGTCTAATGATTGGTTTAGGACCACTTCAATGATAGAAAAAGGTGTTGCATTAATGTATACCCTTTTTTATTTTTTTATTGAATAGGAGGCAAACGAGCATACGGTTTACCTGATGGTAAGTGACACCACCGCCCATAAACATTTACAAGACCTCATGTCCCAGAAATGCATTGCCGGCCCTTTGGCGGCTTAGGAGGCAATTGTAAGAAAAGTTATTCTTAAGCAAAATTAAAACGCATAGATGAGTTTTATACTAATCGCAATTTAAGCAGTGTTTTTAGAGAAATGTTATGTTACAATTACCTTGCTAACGAATGACAATTTACCCTATACAATTATGGAAAGGAAAAAATGCAACCAGAATTCTTAAAAACTCAAATAGAACTTAATCACAACAATACATATACCGTTAAAGCCGTCCTCATTAACAGCGCGATTGGAATGCCATAGATAACAGCAACACCGGCGGCTAAAAGCAAGTCGGTGTTCGCGCGGCGCCTCCTGCGCGGGCGCATGTTCCACTTAATTAGCTTAGCCCAAACGGGCTCACACTCGCGCGCCTAAAAAGGAACTCGCGGTTAGGATGTAAGGTGGGGGCACAGTGTTAGCGATTGTTGACATTCGAGGAAAACTGATTTCTTATTAAATGAAGAAGAACGTCGACTCTTCGAAACGTTTGTTAACAAAATTGGTCCTAAACGTAAAATAAAGAAAACCATAACTAATAATTTGTTCTTTTGTTTATATATAATTTATTTTTAATCATAAACCATTTATTTGCAGAGTGTGCGAGGTTACAGAAGTTGCAAACTACCATCGATGATCTGGATCATCAAGAACTTACACAGCTCCAGCCACGTTACCTGAGCATCTTGACATCACTACATAAAGACCTCAGCCACATGAAGGTTAAGATTATCCTTTTTACCAAAATAAGTATCACTAAACTAAGAAAGTCGCTATTCATTTCCTTCACAAAGATTCTATAAATAAGGTTTAATCATTATCAAACCAATTAAGAAACCTCTTACCTGTTTACTGTAGGGGTTAGCTATTGAAATGCGACTGTTTGTTGATATGCTCCCATTAATTGCCATGAAGCAGACGATGTTTTTTTTTATAAAATTACTCACTCTACTACACGTCTCTCTTTTTAGTCCTGAAATGGTTGAAATAGATGATAGTGAGATATCTAAGCACACGACTTTAAACTGGGCTACCCTAAAATAAATAAGCAGATAAAATTTCGTCTGTTGAAGCATCTTTAACTGTAGTTGAGCGAATATTAGAACATTTTCAGAAGACCCATTTGGTGCAATGGTTAATGGTACTACACTAAGAGTTCGGGGTTCATTCTCCAGACAGTACAAACAACTGTGTGAATATACGGATTAGTTTATCTGTTTGTATTAGGCTGGGTGTTTCTATGTAATTATATTCTGTATGAATTCACAAAAAAAGTATGTAAATACGTTTATCCGTTATTTAGTACCCAAACCATAAGCTTCACGCCTATCTTAGGGCTAGGTGGAGCTGTGTGAATGTCAGTAGATATTTATTTTTGATCCGCTAACTCCAGCCACAACTCACTGTGGTGTAAGCAGACGCCTGCGTCGTCTTTGTTAGCTTGTTTCTGGGGGTCCTCGGTTAAGACGTTACAGATACCTGGAGTACGATTGCCTCCAATTAGCGACATACTTGACCATGTACTAAGATAAACATGAAACCTTTGCAGGAGAAAAAGCTGCTAAAATAGCAGTCTGCAGTGCTCTAAAATTTGTTTTCTTTCTTTTTGTACATTTTCGGGAGGGGCAAGCGCAATATTATTTTAATACCTTATGAACATTTGTGGCTAGGATGCCGGTGGCTCAATGGTGTGGACTGTCGGCTTCCTACCGGGAGGGCTGAGGTTCAAATCCCGACACGTACCAATGTGTTTTCGAATTTTCGAAAATATATGTACGTTATCCGACGCTCTTACGGTAAAGGAAAACATCGTGAGGTAACCTTCATGAACGTCTGCGAAGAGATTCGAAGGTTGTGTGTGAAGTCGTCCAACCCGCACTGGGCCCGCGTGGACGACTACGGCCTAATCACCCCATACGGGTTGGCTCGTGCCCCTCGGTGGGGATGTTTAATGAGCTGATGATGATGAACATTTGTGGTATAATGTTATGGTAATTACAATTTATTGTCCATAAGTCTTTGCATTAACATATATATGTATACACAAAGTGATGTTACATTCAAAGCGAAACTTGAATTCATTTTGGACGACAGGAACCCAGACACAATAGAAAATCTATTATTTGTGACGCCTTTAGGCGTCATTGGCGTTTTAAGGATTGAAGGTGTTTTACTCAGCATTTGCCATGGTAACGATGATCAAAATGAATTAACTAAGCAGAATCTACAAAACAATGACGAAATGATACAATGTTTTCCTTAACATTTCTATGGTTTTAATATAATATGTGGCCTTCGTCAAAACTTACATACTTACTTGTCTAATTTTATATACTATTAATTTTCATCAGTTATTTTAGTTTGTAATACTGTACACCAAAAGGGCTTCATTGAAAATCAGCGTCCAGGCATGCATTTGCGTGTCAGGGCCTTTGCTGAGTGAGGTCCTGTTTGGCACTAGCCTTTAAGATTTTCTGTAATCTGTTATTGTTTTTATTTTGTGCCAAATAAATCTTTCTTTCTTTCTTTCTTTCTTCTTTCTTAACCTGTCAGTCAGTACCTTCGTACGTTCAGTTGATCAATGATTATAAGTTTCAAATTGTTCAACAACAATCATTGTGAACCGTGGAGCTTAGCTTATATTCGTACAGCGTCTTACTGTTTTTAGAAAACCAAGGAAAAATTTGAAAAAGGCGGTAACAAATATCAAATAACAGAAATCATTCTGCAAGTGTAAAAAATATAAAAAAACACATCCGTTATCTCAAACAGTGTCCAATACCTATAAAAGCCAATAATCCATACCCATAATTGCGACCGCATTTATCGCGACACGTTACATCACAAAACAGAACTGGTTGGCAAAAACTTGATGTGCCACCGAAAAAAAGAGCCACGCAAATACACAATACTTTGAGTCCTGTCCGTACTGTTTCATTTGCGCGGCTGTGCGGGGAAATGCGAGCAAAAACGATGGGACCTCTTGATGTGTTATGCACAGACGGGTCACATCTTTTTTCACATACATTTTTTACCCATTCAATATAAGAAAATATTATTAAGAAAATATTCCATATAGGAAAATCTGCGTGGAGAGGTACTTCAACTTCAAGTAACCTCACCTATTTTATTTAAACAATACGTTTGTGTAATTTTGTCGTCATGAATACTTCCTATTCAACCTATCGCAGTCAGCAGTGGCTGGACATAGGTCTCCCCCATTTCGCGCCAGATATCCCGGTCCTCCGCTTTCCTCATCCAGCCTCCACCAGCGACCTTTCGCAAGTCGTCGGTCCATCGGGCCGGAGGGCGTCCTACGCTACGCTTGCCGAGACGCGATCTCCACTCCAGAACTCGTCTGCTCCAACGGCCATCGGAATACTTCAATGTCACCTATTTCTTTCGATTTGGTAGTTATGCTTCTAGCACACAATACACTTTCTATTGTTCCTAAAAGCAAACTTTTCTTGCTGACGCTGTTAAGTTGGCATTTTTCTCCTCTCTTGAACTTGTAATCAAATGCAAAGTATTTTGAGGATCCCGGCATCTTTATGGAATTAAGGCAACCTTGCTAGCGCGAGGTGCTCCCTGTTGTTATCACGCATTGTACTAGCGCTGTGGGTTTCGGCCTACAATTTTTATTCGTATGTAGCAGGAGGCAAACGAGCCATGGAATGTTACACATATACGATACCACCGCCCATACCCATCTGCCGCAGTTTCCACTGAATGAGAAGTAGAAAATTATACAGCAATAGAGCCGTACTAATTTTTAATGTCGACGTACATACGTTACATCGTATTGATTTTTTATTTTTTTCTTCTTTCTTTTAAATTATGTTTGTCTCTCGCTTCCAATTATCAGAGCCTAATACACGAGATACGAGTAGTTCTTCATCTTCGACATATAAACCAATCCACACCATCAAATGTCAAACTCCATGTTTCAGTTATATCTTATACACTATGCACAAACCAACCCTTCTGTACTTCAACATCGCGGTGGACGATGCAACGCGGCCAACGGTAGCGAAATAATAAGATCGCACAACAAAATAAAGAAATGCCCTCGAAACAAAAGGAAGGCTAGTGAAATAAGGCGAAAAGGTTTAAGGAGTGACGCGGTGTGGGCCGCGCTCATTGTCTTCGGGTGGCGCGGAGTGGGAATCGGTGGACGAGACATTCGTGGAACAATGTTTTATATATTGCATTCATACATAGAAATACATATGATTTTGATCACGTTTCGAAAATATCTAATTTTGAAATTGTCATTTTTTGCTAAGCTGCGGTATTGGAGCGTGCTTAAGTTCGGAGTCTTTAAGGTAATAATCAGATTTTTTATATGAGGAAGTTATCGCCATAATTCGCTGGATTAGAAAGTAAAGTCATCATTATCATCAGCGTTTAATAGTCCCCGCCGAGGGGCACAAATCTACCCGTAAAGGTTGTATAAACCTTTGTCGTCCATGCGGGCCCAGTACGGATTGGCCGACTTCACGCACAACCTTTGGATTTCTACGCAGGCGTGCTCAGGTTTCCCCACGATGTTTTCCTTTACCGTAAGAGTTTCGGATAACGTACATATAATTTCGAAAACACCTTGGTACGTGGTTGATCAAAGTTAAGTGATTAAAATAAAATAATCACTTTAACTTTCTGACTTAGATTTTTCCCATTTTACATAAAATAAATAATATAAAAAACTGTATCTTAAGCCTTTTGATTTAAATAAGAATGAGAACCACAGGTAATAAAAAACCGCACTAACTCCTAAATTAAAACAAATAAGTAATTGTTTAAGGCAATTAATATTTAATAGCATATCGTATTACTTTCGTACATCCACCGAGCCATCAGCGAGGAGTCTCGCGAAAAAAACTCACAATCTGACTGGCTCAGCTACATCATTGTTGCTTCCGATACCTGCCACTGCGCGAAACAGACTGCAACCACCTTAACCAATGGTGATATAGCATAGAACCGCTCAGCAAATTTCACTTGGCTACTGTCTTGTTTAAGAATTGTTTTCCAGTGATCGAGGAATGCAACTTTCAATCCCATGTAATATTCAATTGAATATTTATTCAAGGAAATTGTCCTGAACATAAAGTATTGTGTTAAATAATAATTAAAGTGTTATAATAATAACAACAAATGATGATGATCGAAAGTATCTGTTCTAGATTTATTTAAATAACGTTTTTTTTTGTTTATTTGTTTTGTTTGTGGCCGTTTTTTTTACTTTATTTTTACCGAAATTTTACTTTACTTTACTTTTAGAAATTATTAACAATCACAACGCTCAGTGAGATTATAATTTCCAAGGACAAGCAAAGAAATTTGTAAAATTTGAAGCTTAATCATGAAATTTTATGAACAATTAATATACACATAAATAATGGTTATATGATTCTCAGTTGAAGATCTCTTTAATGTAAAAAGTTATATTTTACATAGATTTCCAAGCAGAAAGTCCTACGAGGTTTCTGATAGAAACGTTTTATATGATTCAATTATAATTTCTTGTAGCAATCTCGACATCGCCTCGCTGCCAGTGGAATACACCCTTTACATCTATTTTTGTTGAACAAGGCAGCTGACAAACGGCACGTACGGGGAGGCAATTTAAAAGATTTTCAGTTACAGCGCACTTTTTGCTGTGTTAAAGATTCGTAGTTAATGTCCTCAGCGCTGACAGCGATCGGGCGCGATGATGTTATTTCGAATACCGGACAAATGTGCGTGAAGTCACATTAAATAGGCATTTGATACCATCATTATGTTTTAATTCTACCATTAAAGAAGTCCACGCGCTCTCCGAACCTCACTTTGAGTAATTAATGGGATGTTTCATACATAATTTAGAACACCGCGGTGATAGCTTTTTTGTTCAATTACGGTATAATGAAATGTATGTCTTAAATATTCTGAATTTGTTTTAAGCAAACACCCAAAATGAGTCGTTAAAACATGAAACGACATAGTAATACAAATACTTTACTTTATCTGGAATGCTTGCGATTAGGAAGTTAATAATGCATCCAATAATCGTTTTCGAAATCATTTGTTAGAAATTGAACACTATTTTATTAATGCATAAGATGCCGGATCAACAGCTTCTTCATCATTACAGATGTCCATTGCTGAACGAAGGTCTTTCTCGATGATTTCCACGCGGGACGATCCCGAGCATCCATGTGCCACCTCAACCTTAACCAGTTCATCTGGTGAGGGTCGGTTACGTGGACGCCACTCGAGAACATTTGCCCCATCGGCCATCGTTCTACGCACCATGTGCCCTGCTCACTGCCATTTCCACTTGCTAATCCTTTGGGCTATGTCAGCCTAGTTCTCGTACTGAAAAAATTAAAATAATTGAAGATACTAAGATCCGCAGATACTAATTTATTGATCAGTCTGGATCTACGGACGTTTGGAGAAATCGAAGTTATTCCATAATCACGCCCTGTCAGTGGGTATCAGAAGTTGTTAGACAACCAGCAGTGCAGCTAGTTTGACGTAGGGCAGGGCACGTACACTAGGAACCCGGCCCGGTTTACATTACAATTGTCGCTCCAACCTACGCTGGAATATGATAAATCACCGATGCATGTACAGTCGAGCGCAAAAGTCAAAAGGCAATTGTTATTTTGTGATAAACCTGCAAGAATCGTTTAGAAAAGATCAATGACAAAATTAAACTCGAAAATGCTCTTTGCGAATGTAATTTTAAAATATAACAAGGGAAATAATTAATTATATATTTATTTTTATTATGTTCACATATCTCTGTTTGAATTGTTGATAACTATTGAGGAATTGGACAAAAATGTGGTTTAATGCTCCTTTTAATAATAAAGGGGTAATATAGTATAATTATTGTTATTGAGAAATTTATAGCAAATTTTAATAATTATTTCAGACATGTCAAAAGAAAAAAAAGATTAATGAACGTTATCATCATAATACTCTCATGAATGCAAATTTTAGTATTCTAGATCATTTTTCTAAAATTATCCAAATAAATTCGTGATTTCTCGCAACAAATATCAAAATTACATTTCGTAACTTAAGATAAATGTTATGGAATCTAATTTAAAATAATTATCATATCATAGCCTATAACGGTCCACTGCAAACATAGCTTCCCGCACAGCATAACTATAGAGGAGATCTGGCCATTACTGACGTCTGCTATCACTTAAAAAATCGTAGCAATGATTTCTACCGAGTGAGTTTTCCGCGGAATTCGAACCTACAACCTCCAGATCACTCAGCTGAACGCTGTGCCCACTAGTGTGCTAGTTTATTTTAAAATAATGTTGACTCGCGTTCTCCATAAATTCTCACCCATTAATATAATACATACAAATCTTTCGTACGTAAAATACATTACGTATTGAATACAAACCGAACCTTGTCAGCAAATCTAATATTAACAAAGTTACCACTTGTGTACGCGAGTGTAGTGTAGGAGCAGGCAGTTCAGAGCTCATATCAGCTGAGTTCACTAACTCCACTGACTCTGTATAACTTTCTATAGATGTGTTTATTTTACTCCATACAAGTTAATCTCAATCCGTTGATATCGATAGAAATTGAAGTCGGAGTGGAAATGTGACTGAAAACTAGTGATATGAAAGCCATTATCACTGAAAAATATTGTTGAGGCAAATAATCGACTTGTTCAGTGAAATAACTCAATTAGTAATAAAAACATACAATAAGGTAAAACACGTCTGGCATTTACAATAATGAAAGAGAAGAGAAACATACAATAAATCATAAATATTATTTTACATTTCACAAGTAAATTGGATGCGTATTACCCATACAGCCACCCCATTGAAATTTTAATATGTAGGATAAAAGATAAATAATCGAATCATAACAAAAACTAAAAAGAGAACATGTAGTATTTAATTACAGAATCAATCAATAATATTTTTTACATTTCCAAGTTCTTATAAGAAAAGATTGCATATTAATCAATCACTTTTTCAAAGTTATAATTGAACGGGTCGGTCAGTTCGCTCACCTTCTCTCTATCTATTCAACCTATCGCAGTCCACTGCTGGACATATCCCTCCCCCTCCCTCGCTCACCTTAATACGCCTGAACACGACAAATGCAGTGTTTAAGGATATTAAAAACAGTAGGTAGTCATTATTTTCCGTCAACACTGCCCCGTGCCGTCACTCGAGACAACAGATGTAGCTCTCTTATACCCGGTAATTTTACTAGCTTCACATAGATGTAAATGAGTACACTATTTACCGTATAATTAGAATATGATAATAAATATCGTCACCCAGCGTTGCCAACCTTAAGAAAATTAGAGAAAAATATAATTTGGCCAGGGGCAACGGGGAATTTGTGCTTTCTGTATCCTCATTCACTCTTACTTTGGTACTTTAAATGTATTTTTTGTATTTTTTTTGTCGTTTATAAGTGCTTTTTGTAAGCCTAATATGAATAAATGGAATTTGACTTTGACCTTGTTTTCTGTGAGGCCATGGGATGACTCCGATTGGGTTGGCCGAACCAAGAAAAGCATAACTCTTCTACACTTACCTACTCTAGAAGTCAGGGTGGGAATGTGGCAAACAACTAGTGATATGGTAGATTCTTCATTAACGAAAGCTATCTTCACTAGTTTTCGTATTTGAATATTCTCGTGTCCATTGCAATAATTATTTAATAATTAAAAAAAATATATATTATGTGGTACCTAATATTAAATAATAAAAAAATATTAATATAGTGAAGTTTATGGTGAATTTGGTGATAGAAAAAATTAGTCAAGTATTTACAAATAGTCTTTACTTAAAATTTACCTTATTTTTTCAAAACACAACAATTTTATTCCTCACTATTTCAGATAATGTCTACTAAAAATAGTCCGTTAAATAATAGTTGATTCAGGTCGTCCTCGCATCAGTTTGTTTTTTTTTTCTGCGCAAGCGCCGTTCGCGGAAGCACTAATGAAGATCTTAATTGGCAGCGCGTGTGTTCACGCCCTTATCGCGCGCTGACCGTAGACCTACTCAGAAGTCCTTTAATACCAACAATATGGGTCAGGCAATTCATTATAACTAGAAAAAATCAAAACACCTTTTATATAAATTAAATATCCTATATAGCGTGGACGGCTCATTAGTTTGGGCTGTTGCCTTCCGATGTGGAAGGCGTACGTTTAAATCCCGCCACGTACCAATTGTACGATATTCTAGAATTTTTAAAATGATTTGTACGTTAATCCGACGCTCTTACGGTGAAGGAAAACATCGTGAGGAAACCTGCGCACACCTGCGAAAAGATTCAAAGGTTGTGCGTGACTGACTGCGGGCCCGCGTGATCGACTGAGGCCTATACACCCTATACGTGTAGGCTCGTGCCTCCCGGTGGGGACGTGTAAATGAGCTGATGATGATCATGTTATCTGTATCTGATGTATAATAAGAATGTTTACTTACGTTGCTTCGTTCTTAACGTAAAACTAACTCTTTTGCTTTATTTTGGGCTAGAATGTACTGTGTGAAATATCTAAGGATAATATAAAAATATATGAAACTTTTTTCGGTGTAACTACTTAGATTTAAACTCAGGACTACTATGCAACTTATGACCAGACTCATAGCCCAACAATGCTGATACGAAAGGCACTGGCAATCCTGTGACAATATTGGCAAACGGGGAAAATTCCGATCTGTAACCACTCTAAGAGAAAAATTTAGAAGAATACGTATATCTAGCTTGAGAATTTAGAAGAATACTATAACTAGCTTAAGAATTTAGAAGAATACTACAATAGCTTGAGAATTTAGAAGAATATTATAACTAGCTTGAGAATTTAGAAGAATACTACAACTTGCTTGAGAATTTTCCGATGTTGTGATTGTAAGAAAACCTGCTTGTTTGTTTTTTTAGACTTTGACGGTTTTAAAGTTAACTCTCTTAAATTTCAAAAATATGATCTTACTGCTACCAAAAGATGAAAATACAAACGTGTTGTCAAACATGAAACACCGAACAAACCTTCAATCAGAGCCGAAAATATAGCAACCGATCACAATCGCGATACCGACAGTTCAGCTCACAGAAAAAAGTTATCGAGCCAACACAATGCCTTATCGCGAGTATCAGTCGAAATAACTATAGTTATTATAACGGTAGCAAACGAAACCCTTTTGTGAATGGGTACAGACAGAGGCCAAACAAAATAACAACAAGCGAAAAAGTCGAGACACACACGCGAAACGACCATTACAAAATAACTCCTCCGTGTACCGAGTGATTCGATTTACCAACGCAAATAGGAGAAGCGGCTGACATAAAATCAATCGGCTAGCACGCGACGCTTAACACCGAAATAATGTAAATTATTGCTCGTAAAAGTGTCATTTTCGACGTATACGTGACGTCACTACAACAGAAACAACGCCGTAACAACGTCACAGCGACAAAACGACTTTCAACTCTATCTGCTTAACATAGAGCGTCAAACCGCTCGCAAACGAATGCAGTGGTGACCAAACGTCACGCGAACAAGTTTTTGCTCAAACTGCCCCCGCTTTGTTATCTTTGTCATCAGTTAGACGTAGCATTTGCATGTCTACCGTATCACTGCTGCCGCAACTTCGACTGCAGCACGGGCGAGATACGGAAAAACGACAGGCCTCGTCTCGGACGTCATGGCGTCACATTCGAAATTCGTATTTTAAATAGGACAAAAGCCGTCAGGGCAGTAAACCTCGGGGTCGGTGTGCGCGCCGTCCGCACACATAGCGTCGGAGACGATCATTTACATACGGCGGGGGGCGCGGGGGAGGGACGCCGCACCCAGGGACCGTCGCGCGCCCGGGACGCCCGCGCGAGAGACAGAGACCACCATATTATTATCCTGAGCTAAAAAAACGAAAAGTGGGCGGGATTACGTTATAGTAGCGAAAGTAATCGATATTCTGTTTTAGTACGAGGTTGTTAGACCTGTGCACCGTTGCAGCCTAAATAAGGTGGTTAGGTCACGGCAGGTCGCCGTTTTTATGCAGCGTCGATGGGTTAAGTCTCACAAGATTTGAGCGGCCGTAAACGCGCGGCTTTTATTACGGATTGTGTAACAATGTTATACGACAGAGGGGTCTTATTAATACGGGCTCCGGAAGGGTCAATGGGGTATCAAAGATGCGGCGTTCGGGGCAAATGAACCGTGGGGCATTTGCGCATAATTTCCCGGTCGGACTTTGACAAAATGGACGCGGGTTCCAACAAGAAGTACGGCTTTGCGTTTCCGTAGCCGTTTGGGGGCACTGGCCAAAGCTTTGTTGGACATTGCAACAACTAAATTATATGACAAGCGTTTGAATTTTAATGCCTTTATTCGCTTGTGAATTGCGAATGTAGTCCCTTGTTTTCTATGATCCTGTTTGTAGTATGAACATACTAGATATTTATTTGGAATATATATCAATATCCCATGCTATGCGGTGGTAGATTCAAACAAGTTTTAAAATTAATTATTAATTTGATGATTCAAAAGTGTCTCCAGAAGACTTTATTGAATAGAGGATTTTTTCAGTTTCAGTATTTTTATAAAGTTTTACAGCAATCATCGCGGTAATCACTCTACTTTAATAATAAATAATAATAATAAATATCCACTGACATTCACACAGCGCCATCTAGACCCAAGTTAAGCGTGAAGCCTGTATTATGGGTACTAAACAACGGATAAATATACTTATATACATTTTTTTTTGTATATATAAATATTATACATAGAAAACCCAGACCATTACAAACAGACATGTTCATGCACACAAATGTTTGTACCGCCCGGGATCGAACCCGGAACCCTTGGTGTTGCAGTCGACCTCTCAACCGCAACACCAAATGGGTCGTCAAATTAACTTTATATGAATTCTGCAAAGAAGTTAGTTGCAAGTCGTTCGATATACATAGCTGTTCCCATTTAAATTTCAAAAGATTCACACAAAAACAACTGTTTATAATAAATCTTATGTACAGGATATATGGTTACAAATTGATTTTGATACGATAAACAGTCCATTTAGTCAGCCTTTCAGCCCACTGCTGTATTAGAGCTAAATGTTTCGTGAGATTAGGAGTATGAAACCTGCTTGTTTATATCTTGTCATGTCCTTGAAAGTATTATTTCATTGTAAAATCATCGAGGTCAAATCTAAATTAGCTAAAATCATTTCCTCCATCAAGGGATAATCAATTTGGCTCTAGTTTCAAATAAGCAAGCTTAACGCCTGCCAACGTACAAAATTATCCATCTCTAGGGTTCAATTACATTAATTTAAAAATGCGCTAATAGAATCTTAATTGTGTAATATTTAAATATTGCACTCATTCGTTTTGATTTATGGCAATAGTTTAATAAGTAACACCATAAGACAATCAATTCTAGTATATAATCACCATTTTAAACCGTTAGCATAAAAGTTGTATCGGAATACCATATTTACAGTTTTAAAAAGTGTCGTAAATGTGTTGATCTAGCATATTAGTAGAATTGAGGACCAGTTTACGCAAGCGAACTCTCTAACGTTACGCGTGGCAGTAACGCGCGTAAATCTAAAGCATCGCGCGGACGCGGCGTAACGTGAAAACAGGGGGATATTTATATAGTGATAAAATCCATTTACGAGAGACGGCACAATGCGGGCCGAACAAACTTTATTTCCATAGCTTTCATATCTAGGAGAAGCCTTGGGAAAGCTAGTGTTGGGACTCGGGTGCTTGACATCGACATCGATTTTAACATAAATTTGCTTTAGTTTTTTCGTCTACAATTTTATGCAATAGACAAAATAACGGATTTGAAATAATTTAAACAAAATACAAAAAGTTTGAATAAAATTTTGGATTGAACAAATATACCAGTTACGTTTTTAAAAATCACATAAAAGTGGTCCAAATTTGTTATTATAATAACCTTGGAAAAAAGTCAAACCTAATTCTTATCATGAGTAAACAAATAAATGGCAGTATTAAATAAACCAATCATTGAGAAAAATAATAAAAATATCCTGAGACCATAAATTATTTCCAAAGAGCTTGTCGTCGTCATATAACATCGGGGTTATATAGTACTAGGGTGAACTGGTCAAAAAAATACCGCATACTTTAAGATAACATATGTTCATGACCATTTTGCTTGTAAAAACAATTTTAAAATTACGAAAATATACAGTTTCGTAGAAAAAATCTAACAGGTTCAAATCCCGCCAAGTACCAATGTGATTTCAAATTTTCAAAATGTTATTTACGTTATCCGACGCTCTTAATGTGAAGGAAAATATCGGGCCCCGCGCACGCCTGCGAAGAGGTGTAAAGGTTTTGCGTGATGTCTGCCAATCCGCACTTGACCCGCATGCACGACTTAGGGGGATAATGATTTAAATAAACACAAACCTTGTAACGTCTCTAAAACAATTTTCTCATCTGAATATCGATAATGCCAGTATCGGCTGCTCCGATAGTCGCAGCCGCATCCCTCACGTCCAAAGCCACCCTCAGTTTTTCCTTCAATTTTCCTTTTGCTACGATCTCCACTCACTTAATTGACGAAGAATTTTGATTGGTCCCGCCATATTTCTATGCATCCGTCGCGACGGTAGCTCTCGCCTTTTTTTAATTTCTGCCTTCATTTATTATTCCACTCTTATTTTAATGGTTAGCTTCGTTATTGTTCGTCTCCGGCTTCTCGATATTATTTTCGAGTTTAATTGCTACAGACGTATTCGAGTTTTTGCAAAGTGGAGATTCTCGTTTTGGTGCGTTTGTTTTAGAATCGTTTTTGCTCCCATTCGTTTTTAAGTACGTAGAATTGGAAAAATATATTTCCATTGTTTTCAGCCAGCTAAACTGGATTCTAATGCAATGCTGAATAAGTTGTACAATAGCTTACTGCTATGAAACTACAGAATGCAACTAGATAGTCCAAATAAAAACTATATTTTTCTTGTATGTAGGTATTGATTAATTATTTTAATCACTTATTGACTTTATAGTCAATAAGCGATAGTAATAAATGTTTTTTGCCTCTGTTAGTTTACCTAGTGAAAATATCGTCTTGTTTTTCCCAATACCTTCTCGTATATTATGTCATAACGAAAGCTCAAATATTGAACACCTGATTTTTATAATACTCATACTTTAAAAATCTGTACGAAGATACACTACAGAAAGTTAAAAAAACACTCATACTTATGTTAAAGACTCCACACCAAACCTATTCCACAGCGTTTAAGCATACTACAAAGTCAGACGTTGAATTTGAAAGCCAAGCAGGTGGATGAGACCAATATATCATTGCACTCATACACCGCGCCAGCGTTTAATTCTTTACAGAAAAAGTTCTCAATGCATATTGAAGCCATTGATTCTAGCAATAAGGAGAAACCAATACCGAAAACACGCCGTCTGTTAGAGCACAAGCGGATGATCGTACAATGCGCACGCGCAGACGTTTCAATGGGCGGCCATTCTGTAAATTTGCTGCGCAGATCGCGCGCATCGTTTTGTCAATACTGTCCCAGGGGCTACTGTTTAATCAGTGCATTCAGCTGTACCGCCGTTGACGAGTAATTGCTGTCGATTGAAATGTTATTTTAGCGTAATGCAGCACCGATTTGACTCCGCCAATAGAGATTGGGATTTTCACGATGAAAAATGCTGTTACGCTAGAGCAACATTTCTATTAAACATTTGAAATTAGTCAAACCTCGTTGTTGATTTGGGTGATCCACTAGTTGATAAAAATAGTTTAAAATACAAATCTTAACCCACCACTACCCAATTCGTATTAATGTGTCATGTAATAAAAACTAGAAAAATAAGGGGGTCCTGTGAAGCAGCGAAATGGCACAGGTTAAAGCAAAGAATAGGAAGAAAACTTTAATGGAATACCCGGGTCATGTCGGTAGCCCATTGGTGTGGACTATTGCCTTCCGATCTGGAGGGTCATCAAATCTTATCGCCTAGGAAATATTTGCAGCGAAAGCTCAACACACAGTTATATCGAACTATATACCCATTGCAACTTTATGTAAATAACTTTACGGTCATAAAAAAGTACAATTGCAAATTGCAAATTGTCACTACGAATCCGTATCTACAGATATGGATTAAATGCTTTATTTAAATAGGGATATTTTGAGGTTTGCGTTTACTGAACCATAATTTTATGTCCATTGCTGACCATAGGCCTCTAACAATTTCTACTTCCACATTTGCAACCAGCGATTGCGTGCATCTTTGGAGTCAGTTCACAGCGTCGGGGTCCGCTCACAGAGAGTCCTGGCTTATGCTGAGTGAGTCCATTTTGTTAGACGTTGTAGTACAAATATTTTAGTAATAAGCGGGATCATTGAGCTATTCAATAAACTGTATGTTTAAACTTTTTGTTGTTATTTTGTCACATGCATTGTATGCGATGGTCAGATGTAATAACTAACTAGACGACCCAGTTGATGCAGCGGTTGAGACGCCGGCAGCTTCACCAAGGGTTCCGGTTTCATTCCCCGGCCAGTACAAACATTATTGTGCTTGGACATGTTTTTTATTTATTTAAGTTCACCTACAGTTGTAACATTAAATACAAAAATTATACAAAATCAGTAGCTATGCCACAATGCACAACCAGTTACAGGCAAACATAACATTCAGTTATTAACAGTACTAGTTTTTATAAACATATTTTTTAAAGTCTAACTAACCCACAATAATTTTAAAAGGAAGACAAATTTAAATAACTCTTGAAATTTTTGCCAGATACATAAATAGCTCTAAAGTATTTCTTTCAATTTATGCTGAAACTGGGCCAAAGACAAATTGTATACATCCAATAAGCCGCACACCTGATTATACATCTGAGAGATCCTGGAGATTGGCGAATTCGACCCGTAAACAGTTTTCCGGAAAGGACACTTAATATTTGTTGAAATTTTTCAAGAAGCTGGGAACAGTTTAGATGGTTACGAAGGACTCTGAACAGAAATATAAGGTCAGCAAGCTGTCTACGCTTTTCCATGGTACCCATTCCAAACTTCCCCAGCAGGGACCGGTATAAAGCATACTTGTAAAGTATACCCGAAATAAAAGCCAGGTGTCTTGTGAACCTCTTCTGTATACGCTCAATGCGCAGAATGTGAATGTTTAGTTATTTATTTATTTAATAATTAATAATGGTCTGGGTGTTTTCTATGTAACATATGTTTGTATTTAAAAAGATTTCTATCCGTTGTTTAGTAACCATAATACAGGCCTGACGCTTAAATTGGGCCTAGATAGCGCTTTGTGAATGTCAGAGGATAAATGATTTCTTTCTTTCTTTTTTCAACTTAATGGAGTTGACCTGTGTATCTTGAGATAATTTCCTTGAAAAATTGTTCATGTATACCCAACATCGCTTCTACTGTGGTAAGCACGTGATGTGGTCTGTGTAGCCTCAGTCCGGTTTGTGCTTCCATACTGCCTGCGTCCGGCACCGGAGACGACCGGACGGCAGATGCCACCGGTGATTCATTACCATTTCCATTCTATTTGGTAGCCGCGACACCTGAATAATATCTGAATCGAGTGTATATCTGTGTTTTATTAGTATTCACTACTTCTCTCACAAGGCACTGTCTTAAATTTTCTTAATGGAATCTAATATTAATTTCAACCCTTCTGTCACCAATGAGACCTTCAGTAAATTGTGTCTGGATTTTTGGGGTACAGTTTTTTTATGTTGCGAAGTGAACAGAACGGTTAGGACGCTTACCTGATGGTAAGTGATACGCCTGACCATGGCAGAACGGCATTGAAGGAGACCAACAACTGATAAACAGTTATGATTCTCCATCAATGCCGCACTGCGCCCGTCACCCGAAACGACAGAAGTTAGTTTAAACCCGGTTATTTTACTAGCGACAGTGATCAGCTCAGTGGGTTAAATATGCATTTTGGCAGCTACTGACCGGTGTGAGTGTATCCCAAGCTACCCAATGCCGGTTAGTAGGTGTTTACCTCTACCTTCTTTAATTAATAGCTGGATCTGAAAGCTTAGCTTGCCTTTCGAAGCATGAAGAGATATGACAATATTAACGTGCCTTACGAAGCATAAAGACATAATATTTGCGGCTACCCATAAAATGTTGAACAGTTCCTCAGTTGCTTGATATGTACGATCGCTGACCGAACTCAATAGTTTATGCCATCGACAGTGGTTCCTTTATATCAATATATATGAACAAATCAAAGAATAAGGTTTACAGGCCTTAGTCGTCCACGCGAACTCAGTTTTTATTTCTTAGGCGTACGCTGATTTCTTTAAGTTACTTTCCTTCAAAGTAAGAGTATCGGATAAACGTACATATAGTTTCGAAAATTTAAAAAACATTAGCACGTAGTGTGATTTGAATCTGCACCTGATTGGAAGGCAACAGTCTCCACCAAACACCCACCGACGCACTACACGAGTAGGCTCGTGCACGGTGGGGACGTATTATGAGCTGATGATGACGAAATCGAAGAATTCACCATTATTTGCTTAGACCAGACTTATTAGGCATCATCTCACCCAAAAACTGCACCTATACAAGACCAGAAGTCATTTATCAAACTCCCAAATTCCGTGCTTGCAAACGCAACGGCAGCTTTCATTTCTGCACTGAACTAATATTATTGCGAAACGTCCGCAGACGTGCATCCCTGTAGGTTCATTAACCGAGTGCCACCCCACCACCCCCCACTAGTACATCTAGAGCACCCCACCCCGTGGAGCAGATAAATACTAGTATATGACTGGTTTATTAAATGGAAGACTTCCGAAGCAATGGGGGTTACACGTTTTGTGATTTTTCACGTTTTAGGTTTGGGTCACTTACTTGGACACAATTTGATATTTAACTTACCTTTTTTAAAGATGTTTTTTGTAAAGATGTGTGTATTCTTTGAGAAGGCTATTATTATTATTATTTGGGTTATGAGGGCTATTCAGGCTAACACAGACCTGTAGTCACTTCGACCTAGAAGATCTTTTGTGACTCGCTCCTCTATTAGAGTTCATCTAAGAGTTGGGCACGCTAGCATAGATGTAAACCGCAAAATATTCTAAAGCGCGGGCACATTTCTCGGAGCTCTGTTCTTGTTAATGTTTGCATCGGTGACACTTACTCGTACCATCAGGTGAACCGTTTGCTCGTTTGCCTCCTCAGGATACCAAACATAATGATTTGTCTTTTTTAAAACAGTAATTAAATTATTTAGTTTACTGATTATAACTGATTCATTAAGGTTAATCATATGCACGGGTACCTTTACAAGCTCTCTCATTAAATCAATGGTTGGACCCGGTTATTGTTTTAAGATGGTTGACGTTGTCGTCAACATTTGTCCCAAGTTTTCTGTGGCAATTTTTCTGGTTGTACCAGTCCATCATCATTATCGACCTACAGCAGCCAATGATGTTCTGTATATATAAAGGTAGATACGCCACCCGTGCCTCAAAAACGAACCGCCAAAGAGAATACAGTTAGAAGGTTTTTGTTTAAGTAAATGTACGCTCATTCGTGTATGTGTTATAAGTGTATGTGTGTTGTCGCTGCATTCTGAACACTTTTTTCGATTGTTTTGTGAGCATATCACGAATCCTTACTTTTTAATCATTGACTGTAGCGCACAGACCTTCTCGCTTAGCATTGTTATGGAGAGATTGGGCCCAATGCGGATTGGCGAATGTTCACAAGTACCATACTAAGTTAGTAGCCGGGATCGACGCCTTAACGTGCCCTCCGAAACAAGGAATCATCTTTCTTTTCGGACAATCAGGTGATTCAACATGCAAACTCTTAACCAAACTAGGAAAATTCGCATAAAGCAACGTTTCCACGCGGGATCCAAACACACGAACTCAGTTAATTAGTGTATCACTCCACACTTCACTATAACTATGGCTATAGAAAAATCAAACCCTAGCCCAACACACAAGCCCCATAGGAATTGGTATGAACGTGTTTTCTAAAACCAAGTAATTTATTTATTTGGACAACCAACAAGAACATACACTTAAAAAAATCAATTACAGTATTTTACATTAATACATGATTAAGCGACGCCTCAATTATAGGCTGCCACGGCTTGCACAAACAAACTTGCGAAGAAAATATAAAAACAAATGTACAAGGTAAAAACCAGAAATCAAAATTAGATTGTGCCTTGATGCCAATGCAATGTGCATTTTAAGATTTAAGGAAAGCACTATTATAATATTTCAGTTACCTATACAATGACTGGTCACACGTTAAACTTTTAACGTTCATGCGTTGAAGTCTTGAAAATGTGTCAAGGGCCCATTTTGCATATCTGTGTTTGGGTGCTCGAGTCGCTACGAGTATCCTGTCTCAGTAGCCATTTTCGCACCGCTGTTG
>PQWD01000154.1:99835-128848 GCA_019425675.1 Leucinodes orbonalis
ATTCGAAATATGTGTATGTGTGCTGTCCGCTGCATTCGGAACACCTCGGCTGCTTCCCATTTCGTAAACCTCAAAATTATACCTACCAAAAGTTGGTAAACCATTTTCATTACATTTCATCCCATTGGCTGAACTATGTTACTATTATTATTTTGTACTTTGTACGGGACTTCAGTGTCAAATTAAATTGAAGTGTGTTCCCGAATGCAGCGACAGCACACATACACATATTTCGAATGAGCGTACATTTACCTAAACAAAAGAGTAACTGTATTTCTCTTTCGGCAGTTCGTTTTTTGATGCACGGATGGCGTATCTACCTTTTATACAGAATATCATTGTCGTAACCAGTGTTAACTGCTTTTACAGATCAGAATTTACATAATGATCTCCAATCATTACTTTTAATATGATTTAATAATAATTATAAACCGCAACTACACTATTTAAATGTAATTATTGCATATATTATTTAAAGTGTGTGTTGCCAGTTATGACATACGGAAGCGAAACGTGGTCGCTCACCAAGGGCCTCTTGAATAGACTCAAGGTTGCTCAGCGTGGCTAGGGAGAGGGCTATGTTAGGTGTCCCTCCTACGCGATAAATCCGAAACGAGGATATCCGTAGGAGAACTAGGTGACCGACATAGCCCGAAGGATTAGCAAGTTGAAGTGGCAGTGGGCAGGGCACATAGTGCGTAGAAACCGCATGGCCGATGGGGCGGAAAGGTTCTTCGAGTGGCGTCCACGTAACGAAAAGCGAAGGTAGGCCGACCCCTAACCAGATGGACGGAGGATTTCTGGTTAAGTTGGCGGGTAGCAGATGGATGTCAACTGCAAGGGATCGGTCCGCGTGGAAATCATTAGGGGAGGCCTTCGTTCAGCAGTGGACATAATTAGGCTGTAATGATGATGATGATGATTATTTAAGATGTCTTACAATAGTTACAAATTAAACCAATATTCTTATAAACCCTCCAGTCATATTATGCACAACCACTTACATGCGATCACAACTTACAATTACCTTCACACCTTTTTTTTCAAAACAATATTTTCTTATAAAGTCAACACATTGTAATTAAATGGCTTTAAGAGTATTTTTTATTGAGCCAAAAGTTTAAATATGAAATACCGCATACAACTGGAAGATCATATACAATTTTACAGAAAGGGCGACTCAGTATGTTCAATCTAGGAATAGACTTAGTCCAACAAACTGCAGTCTGCGCCGCATCGCAATTGCAAGATCGACACTCAAACCGACCAGTGATCCACTAAGAACACCCGTTTAAATACCACCCAGCACATCCCACGTCTTATTAGTATTATTTATAAAAGACTATTTTTGTTGAGTTTCTTTTGCCAAAACTACCAAAATTCATTTCAAATGATATGTTTTATTTAATTTTGCACTTAAATGTTCTTATTTTTATGACATTGGCCTAAGATTTCAATCGTGGGTAGGCGTGGCGTCTGTCAATAATTTAATACTTAACAGTTGCTAATAATATCTTTTTAACCCACATCAACGTAAAACTTTATTTATATATGATTAAATTAAATTATAACATTATTTTTTTTGTATTTTCTATTATAAACATAAATAATTAAACATGCCATATTAATAATGAAACACAAAATTATAAACCATATTAGAGACTTAAGGTTTGTAGAAAAGATGATTAAATCTGACACGAGTGTTGCTCAGAGTGAAATGTCTCGTCAATAAGAAGAAGAATCAAAACACTGTTCATACGTCATGGTGAATTGTATTTTCGTGTTCGTAGGTGATATTTGGATGGGTGGTCTTAGCGGAACGGATAGTACCTTCAACGTATTGCAACGTATACCCGCAGTGCAAACAGACTTCGACCACTTAGATTCTAGCTCACACTAACAAGTGCTGATATCCAAATCCCCATAGACGGGCTGTGCTGTACCTACTGTTGAGATTTCTAAGGTGATTCTTCCACAACTGGCCAATACCAATAAAACGCTTTATTAAGTACTAGCTGACCAGACTTCGTCCTGTCAGAAAAAATTGTAATGTGGCAGTGTTTTGTTCATACCTTTTTTATATTCTTTGCAAAAATTATCCTGAACAGAACGTCACCCTGGTAATAATTCGGTGTGAATTAAAATAATTAAATAAACACTATAAGCATTTAAAGTAGTAATTAATTAATGAACTTTATATAATAATAGCAATAAAGCTCAAATTGATTGTACGTTTTAGTTAGAAAACGTTTGTATGTGAAAAAGAAAAGGGCTGTTTTTAGGGTTTTCCCGGCAATTATTCGATTTTTTTCTCGCCGTAAGACCATCTTTGGACTTCAACGAACATTTTAAAAAAGAATTGGCCAATTTGGTCTAGGCGTTGTTGAGTTATGCGCTTACCAACACATTTTGCGATTCATTTTTATATTATAGATAAAAAATCTTTTTTGTAATTATGTAATATAAATGTTATAATTGTATTTTTTTGATGTTATAAGCACTTAGGCTTTTATTAGCCTAATTTGAATAAATGGATTTTGACTTGACTTTAACTAGGTTGTGAAAAGTTATTTAACGCATCTGATTCTAATCTCTATCTATCAACTTATCGCAGTCCACTGCTGGACATAGGTCTCCCCCATTTTAGGCCGGATACTTAACAACTGACATACATACTTATATCATGGACCCATCTGGTGTAATGGTTCAGGAATCGGCTGTTACACCAAGGTTTCCGGGTTCGATCCCTAGGCATTACAAACATTTGTTTTCATGAACATGTCTGTAATGGTTTGGGTGTTTTCTATGTATGTTTCTAAAGTTACCACATTTTTTGATATCAATAAGATTTCCCGAAAGCATTGTTCATTGAACATTGACCTTACGTGCACCCCAAAAATAGGATATTGACACTGTACGTAAATTATTTTAAAGCATTTCTGATGTAACAGCAAAACGAAAATGGTACAAACAAACAAATACCTTATTTCAATGTGAACAAGGATGTGTTTCGTCATGACTGTCCCATTTATTCTCCAATACATGAATAAATCATGAGTTTCATATCTTTATGGTATAATGAGCGAAACTGTTACGTGAGGAATGTTTTTGAATATGACTACTGTGAAGTTACGTAGAATAGGGCCGGCAACGCGTTTCTTTGCCCTCTGGTATTGCAAGTGTACATGGGCGACGGCGTCATTTACCATCAGATGAGCCGCCTGCTCGTTTGCCCGCTATAACATAAAAAAAATAACGTCACACTATATCTATCTATATCTATGGTCGGGCAACCCGCTCTGGGCCTGCGTGGACTACTAAGGCCTATACACTTATACGCATAGGCTTATGCCCCTCAGTGGGAACCTATAATGAGCTTCTTCTTATCGAGTCGATATGGATTCATAAGTTAAACATGGTAATGCGACCAATATTGGGCTACTTTAATCGTCCTTTCATTTGCCACCCAGAGGTTCCGGAAACCGCACGAAGATGGACAGTCCGGGCAAGACAGAAGGTGTTTCATTGTCTGTGGGGACCACAGTCGCACATAATGAGCTGATGATAGACTATATGGATGGATTATATCTACTGAAGTGTGGAAATACTACCTTTTTCTTCAGCCAAACACAGCCCACTGCGGGACATCTCAGACTCCCATCTCTCTCTCTCTTCAACCTATCGCAGTCCACTGCTGGACATAGGTCTCCCCCATTTTGCGCCAGATATCCCGGTCCCCCGCTTTTCTCATCCAGCTCCCACCAGCGACCTTCCGCAAGTCGTCGGTCCATCGGGCCGGAGGGCGTCCTACGCTACGCTTGCCAAGACGCGGTCTCCACTCCAGAACTCGTCTGCTCCAACGGCCATCGGTTCTACGACATACGTGACCAGCCCACTGCCACTTCAACTTGCTGATCCGGCGGGCTATGTCGGGAACTTTAGTTCTCTTGCGGATTAAATCTTTTCTGATCTTATCCCCAAGAGAGACTCCAAGCATAGCTCGCTCCATTGCGCGTTGAGTGACTTTGAACTTGTGAACCAATCCCGCAGTCAGTGTCCATGTCTCAGCTGCGTATGTTAGCACGGGTAGGACGCATTGCTCAAAGACGTCTTTAAGCATTGCGGAATAGTTGACGTCAGACTCCCATATTTTGCGTCAAATATCCCGGCCAAGGTGGCTCGTTGGTGTGGACTGTTGCCTTACGATCTGAAGGGTGCAGGATCCAATCCCACCACATACCAATATGTTTTGGAATTTTTAAATTATACGTACTACGCTCTTACGGTGAAGAAAAACATCGTGAGGAAACCTACGCCTGCGAAGAAATTTAAAAGTTGTGCGTGAAGTCGAAATCCGCACGGGGCCCGCGTGGACGATTGAGGCCTATACAGGTAGGCTCGTGCCCCTCGGTGGGTTGTATAATGAGCTGAGGTTGATGCCTGTCCTGAAGACATCGTCTTGAAAAGTAGCGTGGGACAACCTCCGGCTGGACGGCGCTGTGTGAATGTCAGTGGATACTTATTTTATATATATTTTACCTTCATGTATCGGCCGCAGTTGTTTTACCGAAACAACGCTCGGTCGGCAAAGCGTCACATCTGTTGGTGTGACGGGCGCAGAATAGTAACGAGCACTTGGGACAATCGCCGACTTTCCACCGTCACGTATGGCCACAATAACGCCAACATTGTTATTAAAAATGCCCTTTGTTCACAGAAGCCGCGGAGAGTTATCTAACGTGCTGGAGGATTTCGGTGTTTGGTGATCCGTGGAAAAAATGGGTGGTGTTTCCAGATTTGCTTTTGTCTTCAAAGTTTACTGCTCTAGATGGGGACGAAAGGAATGAGTTTCTTTTTGAAACAAAATTTTGTTATAATATTTGTAATTATATCTTAACAATCCGTTTTTATTCGAAACTAGGTATAAACTGGTAACTAGGTAGCAAAAAGTTCTAGTTTTCGTAAAATGTTTGTAATCTAAAGAAACTTAATATAAACGTATTTTTAAATGGAATATGAAATGACCTTTTGAACTATATTAAATTTGAAACATATTTGCAGCCAATATGAGGTATGTACTTATATTTATGTATGTTAATAATATAAAAAATAAATCCAAACAATATACTTAACTTAGAATTCATTCAATTTTTCCTCTATTCATGTACGTGCAAAAAACTGTGTTCAAATCAATTTGGCTGTGAAACATTATCAACATTATGTAAAAAAACAATCGTAAAGAAACAACTAATCCTATTCCAGAACACCGGGATAATCGCATAATATTTAAGTAAAGACCAAGAAAAGAGAACCTAATTTTAAGTCACTCCGTGACCGAAATATAGGCAAGAATAACAGATTATCCTCAGTCTAATGCTACTTAGCGGGATGTCAAGGAGAATTCAAATTTGTCACTGACCTTGCTGTGAAAAATGTTGAACCTTTTCTTAAACTAATTGTAAGGGCTTTTCATTTAAAAGTCTACATTTAAATAAGAGGAACTAATTAGTTCCTAGACGAAATTATATACACCCAACAACAGAGAACAAGAAGAAATAAACCTCATTTATTTGTCAGATTGATAATGGATATTGTAGTACTAAAAAATTTGTAAATGAAATGAAATGAAAAAGTATTTATTCAGTTAAGGTCCTTACAGAACACTTATGTATGTCAAATGTTAACCACTGGTTCGGACGGCAGTTTTCTACTGAGGAGAATCCAGCAAGAAACAACACTATAGTAAAAGACCATCAATCAATACATTTTTTTTGAAAAGACTTAAAAAAAATTGTGTTGATTGATGGTCTCTTAAAAAAAACTAATAACTTAAATATCTTAAGTGATTAAAAATAAGTTCTTTTCTGTAAGGAACTTCAGTATCTTAAGGGCGCGTTAAGTTGACCACGACTACTTTGTATAGTACGAGTATTTACCTGTTGCGGTAAATTTTGGCCCATACTTTCCATAGCCAACATAACATATGGGTACAGTCATTAGATTTAATAAAAAAATATATATACTGTTGTGACGATTCAAAGTATCTGAAAGATTTATAATGAATAAAGCATTTTTCAATTTCAATAGGTAATATAAAAGCTTGTGACCTGAATAAATCTAATGAGCTTTTAGTTCGAAGCATCTGAAATGTGTGTTGTAACAATATCAGGAAACAAAATTATTATTTTACGAGTCTAAATCGCATGTTATAATAATAATAACCTTTATTTCAGACTTTTTTGTTATTCATCCATAATAGTAGTATCTGTTAGTAACAATTATGAACTTAATGACGACCATTTGGTGTGTAGCGGTTGAGAGGTCGACTACAACACCAAGGGATCCGGGTTCGATCCCCGGGCGGTACAAACATTTGTGTGCATGAAATGTCTGTTTGTAATGGTCTGGGTGTTTTCTATGTAAAATATGTGTATTTACAAAAATATATATATAAGTATGTCTATCCGTTGTTTAGTACCCATAATACAGGCTTCACGCTTAACTTGGGGCTAGATGGCGCTGTGTGAATGTCAGTGGATATTTTATTATTTTATTGTATTATCATTGTTAGTATAAGCTTAAAACACAAATCACACCAACTTATCGTCTTCTATAGCAATCTCCACGCAATGGGCGTTGGCCGGGGCAGTCAATTCTGGCAAGCAATTTTATAGCATATGCTTAAAGCAAATTAGCATGCATTAGTTAATTTAACTGCAATTCCGCTGCACCCGGTGTTGCATAAAGAAGGCATCGGACGTTTTTTACACTATACTAATGCAACTGAATCGATTGTTTTCAAACATGTCCAATAGAACGTGAAGCACGACGGACTTACAACCTTATAGGGGTGTAAAAAATGACGAAATTTGCATAAGCACCCGCTTTCGACAATTGTAACTTAATATGACTGCAGAAAGAAAGAAAGAAATAATTTATTATTTTTAGACATTGCAACACAAACAGAACAAAACCGAACAAGTTGTATTAAAACAAAATAGAGAAATATAAAAAATAAGTATTAACAAGATCACACCTCTGTGCTCCGATGTTCAAAGTAATTGAAACCCACTCAGCATGTGCCCTGGACCGGTAATCGGACCCTGACGCTGATTTTCTGTGAGCCCTTGTGAGTAGGCGCACGGACATGGTTACTCATCTAACTTCAATCATAGATTTAAATCGTCTTCTATATAATATATCATACTTACAAAACAATGTAGGCATTTTAGCATACCCAGTCTTGAGTACCGAAGAAAACAATACGATCTTCTGTGTTTGCATAAGATACTGCACGAGACTATAGACTCACCTTACCTGTTGGCTACCATCAGTATAAATATTTACCATAGAAGTCGTAAATCAAGAACTTTTGCTATTCATATTTACAAAGAGAACACTAGCTTCTACAATCCATTGACTAGAATGTGTCGTTTGTACGATGATCTGGCATCTGAGCATGATATCGATATTTTCGGATCAAGTTTGGTGGCATTTAGGAAACGCAATCAGGCATATCTTATTCCAACCTGTGCAATGAGTAGGGTTATTTTTCGTTGATGTCACCGAAAGGGAGTAAATGTTATTTAATAAGCAAAATATAGTCTGCAAATCACGTCGTGTACACATGTTAATAGGATTGTAACTCTAGTTATAAGCTATCATTGTACTTATCTTACAAACGTGACTTGTGACAATCTGTTTGTGTACCAAATAAATAAATAAATAAATGTTAATATTGTAACATGCACATACTATAAAAAAAACCAAGCATACTTATATACATAATTATTTTAAATACATAAATAATAATAAAACAATTACATAAACCAGAAGATACAAGGACATTCAAAAGGTTATTAAGATTTAAAAGAATTTTTAATTCAAATCAAAATCAATGAAAATAAATACATGTTATACTAAGTACTATATTGTGTAATACAATGTACAATACTTACCATGTTATATGAAGAGCGGGACTGCCTGATACAAGTGTATGCGTATACTTAAAAAGGCGGTCTCATCACTAACAGCAAAATTCATATGTAAATAAACATTTCTTCATTTTTTCATTTTTCATTTTCGAAATAACATTAATACAAGATTGAGGGTTCTATCAAAGAACCGATATCCCGAAAAAGGGGATATAGTATTACTAAAATGTGACTTCAGATATTCAAAGCCAGCATTCCGTACTTCCTCCACCTATCTCACTCCTCAACCAAAGACTTTGTTAAGGCGTCAATCTCGGCTATCATATAATCGTCAGCTCATTAAACGTCTCCACCGAGGGGCACAGCCATAAATATAGCTTAGTCCATCCACGCAGGCCCAGTGTGGATTGGCCGCCTTTTGAATCTTATCGTAAGCGTCGCAGGTTCCCTTACGAGTATTTCCTTCACTGTGAGAGCGTCGATAATTTCCGAAAATCGAAAGGCATTGGTACGCAGCGTGATTTGAACCTGCACCCTCCAGATCGAAAGGCAACAACTACCAATGAGCCACCGACGCTTTTAATTAGCTTAGGTTACGATGGTAGTCCTTAATACTCTCCAATCCGTATTGGGCTCGCGTGATGGGTTACGGCTCATCATCTCTCCATGGCTATGCGGGAAGGCCTGGTCTCTGCAATGATACATATATATGGTTTGATGCTTGTGAACTAACATAGGTAATGTCACAATTTAACTGATGCTATATAGATCATGAAGAGATCCTCATGACTGATGTGTAGAAAGGCCTTGTTAGATATAATAAATGATTTCTTTCTTTCTTGACCCTGAAGTAAGACGTATAGGCTGATGATGATGTATAAGTATAAATAGATATATCCAATAGATGTTCACACACAGCGCCATCTAGCCCCAAACAGAGCATTAGTTTGTTTTATGGATACTAAACAACGGATAAACATACTTATATATTTTTTTTTGTAAATACATACATATTTTACATAGAAAACACCCAGACCATTACAAACAGACATGTTCATGCACACAAATATCTGTACTGATCGGGATCAAACCCGGAAACTTCGATGTTTATAGCCAAACGTCTCAACAATAACACCAGATGGGTCGTCATTATGGTGGTATATAAGTATGCTATTCCCCATCCATCATTTAACAAGCCTGCAGCCGCAATCTTACGTAAGACATAGCCTCACCAATTTAATCCGTAACGTCAACTTTCAAACGTTACCACCACACACACGGGAACCCCAAAAAAGCCGGGTTCAGTACAACAAAATCGCTAAAACTTAAGGGCGACGACACCAAAGCGTAGTGCGCAGCACGAAATGTATTCAAATATATGCGCGATTAATTCAGGCTGCATAGCCAGTGGGACGGTGTTAGTAGTGGCAGCCGGTCTCACTTTCTACGCGGATCGATGGGGCCGTGACCTTCGCAATGCCTCTTATTTGGCTCTTGAATCGATTCTTTTTTAGAAGAAAAACAGCTAATTTTTGGACGCGGCTTGAAACGCGCCGCCCTCGCTCGGTGTGTCCGCTCATATTCTTGTGTTCTTAATTGTATGGAGCTTCAACTTTGTATTGCTTTGCTTTTAAGCTGAAGATTGCGAAACTGGTTAATCACCGATGTTAATATTTAATTGGTGAAATTGCAGAACATTAATAAGGTTTTTAGGTACAAAATTGGTAGTTTCTTAAGACAGACTATCTACATAGTTTAGATTATATTTTTCAAAATATTGTGACTTACTGATAACGTGTATAATTAATGAGTTAAATTTACAAATTTGCGATTCGGTGCCAGAAGTTAAAGTTTGTAGTTTAAATTATTATTTATTAACATTTTAAGTGGAATAACGCTCAATATGTAACAATTGAATACTGATTTTTTCTCATCATTATTCATGATTATAGAAAATTTTATTCATTTGTCTGGCATTCAAGCCTAATATTCTTGAAGCCTAAGTCTGTTACTTTAATTGTTAGGAAGTGACGAGGTAGATATTAAACTTGATAATAAAGAAGTAATCTCAAATATGTCATACATAACTATGCCCAATAAAGTTTAATTTAATAAGGTTTCGTGTTTTAGTTTCCTCCTACATTTTTCATAGGTTCACATTTCCAACATTGATAAAGATACAATTCAGAAACGTCGTACGCATTCCTAGAACGCCAACCTGTCCTGCTTGACACATAACTTATCCATATCTAGCATAGAACTGGTATCTAAACTTGAAGATATTTCACAGCGCGTTCACCTAAAGCACTCTGTACGAAGTACCTACTTCGGCAGGGTATTTTTATCAGCTTTACGATTACGGTTGGCCCCAGGAGATGCAAACTACAAAGGCGTACCACTAAGTCGTCAATATATCCCTTTTATAACGGTTAAGAGCCGACGTTTTACAGGCAAAGGTTTTCGTTCAAAAGAAAAGACGCCCTTGTAAAATTCCTTTTCAGGTCTCCAAGGAGGTTGAGTGCTGTGTGTATATAGAGAGCGGGGTGCGGTGCGCGTGTGTGCGGCACAGTGCGCGTGTGTGCTGTACAGTGCGCCCGAAATATTAATGCGCTTGTGACGTCATGGGATGTTGCTTTGTACGAGATCATTTGCGATTCGGTGCCAGACGATTGTGGATGGTTTTGTTTGTATGATTATGGAGAGATTGATAAATCTGTCGTGTAAATGAAGATGTAATTTGTTTAAACAATTTTGTGAATTAAAACATTACCTTTTGAGTTTATGATTATACATAGCAAGTTATACAAAAGTTGTGTTTAAAAATACATTAGAATGAAATCAATTCTTCCATTTATACACTTAAATCTGTGTTGTCATACATAATGTATGAGTTTTTTGTTATTTCTTTTCAATGAAAACTAATTGTTAAAATTTGTTTTAACATCTGTGTTTTATTTCTCTCACACAACTGAATAAAGCCTTCGTTAAGAACTTTAACTAGTAAATTTTCTCTAATGTTCGAATGAAAATTCACAGCGAAACCTTGAACTTGGACCATCTGGGGCCTACATTTTTTTGTTTGGAGGCGGCAAGTTTTTGTAGTTTTATTAAAAAAATAATGCCATTTCGGACTAGTTTTATGAATAATGGTGTTAGTAGGTATCATATTAACATAGCTGATGCACTAGTTTTAGAACAAAGCCTATCAAAGAAATGGATCATTTAAAATAGGAGAATGATACTTCGCAATTGTTTCCAGAGGCATCCACTAATTTAAGATGTATTTAAGGTGCCAGGATTCAGCAATTTCAACGAGAACTAGTATTACATTAGTCGAAAACTTCAAATGCTTCCCACAATCAAGACTTTTCGACTCAGATCTCCGCAACTCTCTCCCAAGTCATTACATGCTGCTCACATCACACTGACGTGTAAAAATCAATCGTCAGCCGACTGTACCCCGCACACAGGCGCACCCACGCACACTAGCGCGCGTACGTGCCGTCGTCTTGGTAACGGCGCGCATGCGCGGCACCGCCCATCCCCACTCGACGGCCGCAGTCTATGAGCGTTTCTGTATGATTGGCCATCGGTCTGCGAGCTACCACGGTGTGTAATTACCCCTTTTTACTGCGTGCGACAGACAGTTCGGTTAGGACAGTGCTGAATCACCTGTCGGAAAAGATTTTGTAGTGGTACACTCGGTACTGAGTCGTCTAGGTATGCAGTGCCAGATATCGTCCCGTGAAACGAGTGTTTTGCACTTCTGTTTCGGGATGAGCGCACTGTAGCTAGTAAAATTACCGGGTATGAGAGACCTAACATTCGCCGGCACGGGAAAAGGCGCAGGACAGTATTGGTAAAAATAACTACCTGGTATTATTAATTTCGTTCAACACTGCATCTGTCATGGTCAGACGTATCACTAGATAAAGGAACTGACCGTCTCAGTGATGTCATAAAAATCCTTCATAACGTAAAGCCGTCGGTCCCGCTTTCTCAGGAATTATTAGCGTGGTGACTATTAAGTCAATAACTCCCACCACGCTGCACAAGGCCTATTCTCCATACGATACTGTCTGGGAAGGCCTGTTCATGCAGTGGAACGTTACAGGCTGATGATGATGACTGTGACAGACACGGCTGGTGTAATTAGAATCTAATCCTCGTAAAGCAGAATGCACCATGATATATCACTTGAATGCGAGGCTTAGGGTGCAAAAGTTAGAGGTTGGCGATAATTGAAATCTTATTTGAATATATTTACATACATAAACAACACAAAAACGCGATGAATATACTTATAAATATTGTTAATACATAAATAAATAAATAAATATCCACTGACATTCACACAGCGCCATCTAGCCCCAAGTTAAGCGGGAAGCCTGTATTATGGTACTAAACAACGGATAAACATACTTATATACATTTTTTTTGTAAATACATATTATACATAGAAAACACCCAGACCATTACAAACAGACATGTTCATGTACACAAATGTTTGTACTGCCCGGGCATCGAACCCGGAACCCTTGGTGTTGCAGCCGACATCTCAACCGCTACACCAAATGGGTCGTCAAGATACATAACTAATTATACATAGAAACACCACGATCAATACAAACAGATAATGTTTAATGCAAACAAATGTTTGTACTGCGTGGGTATGAATTCCGGAACTTCAATTGTAGTAACCGACATCTCAACCATTACTCCACATGTATCAACGGTTAACCCTCCATGCTGAAGTATTCTAGGTTCAATATTAGTCGTAGTAAGAATATGCCATTAAAAAGTGTTAAAGGGAACACACATTTTTTTATAGTTAGATTTATCGCAAAACTAACCGGTTTCATTGCTTTTACAATATGCAACAATTAAATATAGGAACTTATTATTTTACTAGTAAGAATTAGAAGAATTATTATAGCGCAATTTAAATGTATTCATATACAGTCAGCGCCTTAATAAAAACACGTCACGTGAGTTTATATCTCAAGCAAGTCAATCAAATAACTGTACAATTTATATTATTAAATACCTGCTGCTCAAAATTAACGACTGTGTAATATATAATGTATTTTACAGTAAATGAATTTAGTTTTTATATACTTTTGTTACTAATTACCTCGTCATTTATATATAAGTTATAAATACAAAACAAAGAAACTAGTTTCAGAGTAATTTGAAATGGAAGATAATATAATATGTTTTACAGTACGTATGATGATGTACGGATGATGTATGTACAAAAACGTATCATTACTTCATGAATGGTATCTCTATGAATTAGTTATTATAAAAGCAATTTTCTGTTTTATTCAGGGCTACTTGAAAACTCCGGTTTTTCACAAAAAAAAAAGAAACTTTTCTGTTTGGAATATTTTCAAAATGTATGAACCTTGAACAAGCGTTTACAGATTCAAACTGGTGTTTAAAATCTCTACCGAATTTTACAAAGAAAACAAAGGAAATGTAACTTGACCCGAATGTCGCGAAACGCTAGGTCAAATTGGCTTAACCCAAATACCTACCTAACACTACGATTTCGTACCAAAAATCGCTAAGTCTCGATAACTGCCATAGCTTTCACAAAACAGGAGTGAACATACAATAATGGACTTCTAAACAACATAGTGTTGAGTTAACTATATGTCACTGGGAGCCGAAGCGCATAGCAACGTGTGCGAAAGAGAGCGCACATCACGGCTGAGCGAGATGTAAGTACACCCACACAAAAGAAAGAATTCGCACACATGTATGAACGGGAAAATTGTACGCACACAAAAACATGGTAGTGTGTACGGAATGTAGGTATTTGCGAAGCGGACGTCACTTGATAATGATTGTACTCTATAGTTACTCGTATAAGATAGGGTTGCAACCGATTTCCATATACTTTTGAATAATCATCATCATCATCATCAGCTCATTAAACGTCCCCACCGAGGGGCACGAGCCTACTCGTATAGGGTGTTTAGGCCTTAGTCGTCCACGCGGGCCCAGTGCGTGTTGGACGACTTCACATACAACCTTCGAATCTCTTCGCAGGCGTGCATGAAGGTTTCCTCACGATGTTTTCCTTCACCGCAAGAGCGTCGGATAACGTACATATATTTTCGAAAAATTCGAAACACATTGGTACGGTTCGGATTTGAACCTCAGCCCTCCCGGTAGGAAGCGACAGTTCACACCAACCATTGAGCACCGACGCTATTATTATTTGATTGACTTTTGAATAATGGAAAATATTAATTAACGCGCCTCTGAAGCTGGTAATTTGCTTGTTTTCTTTTCGATTGCTCTGTCTTGGTGATGATCTATATTGGCGTCGAAAATTTTTCATTATATTTCTCTCTACACTATTATGATAATGATTATTTTTATCTGGTATAGATAAACTTTTGCTAATATTTATTTAAAAATAAACCTATTGCTATTATAAAAATACTGTACCATACAGATTCTTATGTTTATAATGAAGACAATATTATTTTTATTTTATTGACGTAACAAAAACTAAGCCTTGATCACAATAAGACTCCGGAATGGAAAAATTATGTAGGTATACAGAGCGGCCTAAGTTTCATAAATGATACGAAATTAATAAGTCTTGTATGTAGAATAAACAAAGGAATGATGGAAACAAATAATTATTTCCAAGGGCATAGGTGTTGACGAGTTACAGTTACATAACTTTCTGTTTCCATGTGATTAAATCTTCAAGGTTGTTATTCCTTACAACTTGTACGCATATTAATAATTGTAAAGAAAAAGTAAAACATAATCCATATATCTCGTATCACACAACTAAGCCCTCAAAACACTAAACATTACCCAAGTATCAACAAGCACAATCCGAATTCATTCACGAGCGTATAATTATTATAAATTAAAAACTATAGTGGCCACGTCTGCCGCGGCAGACACCCGGCGTCTGGATAAACACGAAACAAAGTTTTATTAAAACGTCTACCGCGAGACGTGGATCGCTTCGAAACGAGCCGTATAAAGCGCTGCGTTGGTACTGCTAGCGCCATCTAGCGGGCAGTAGCGGCACCACATTCTGCGGAGTTCCCTGCGAATTTTCGAACCAAAACCAAAGGTAAAATAGCATGTTTAAACATGCAAAAGTTGCATAAATGTAAGCTTGCTTGAACGCGAGGGATACATCCACACGACCTTGGTTCATTAATGCGAGAGTAATAAATTAAACATGAGAATCATTATCTTTGTGCGGCTCCTCAGTTTTTATAATGTTTACATACGATGTTACAACTTGTAGGTAATTATATTTTATTATAACTGCACATTTGGATGAGCTCACCTAAATTATGTTATAATGTATGTTATGGGTTGAATGTCAATATTTACGGAACAATAGGCCTATTGGATAGTAGCCGTATAATGAGATCAGTTTTCACTTTTAACTGACTACGATAATGAATTACTTTCACGTTTAGTATTTTACATAAATGATAAGAGAAATATTAAGCTTTTTTAAAAAACCATATCTTATTTTTCTTAAGGCGAATTTCAACTACCTAATATTGTAAAAATATAAGCAGTAAGACGAATGCTTTAACTACTTAGATGTCAATTAAAAAGCACCTACGTAGGTGGTCAAGTCATGTTTACATTTATTAAGTAACTTTCAAATTCGGAATGGAACCCATTTTGTGTACTTTTCTCCAATTCTGGTTCTAAAAACTGATAAGAGAGATTTGCTCAAATAATTAGTGATCCGGTTATATAATATAAATATTATCGTTGTAATACAGACTAATAATAAATATTCACAATAACCTATCTCATAAATCTGATGTTAAAAAAACTGTCGCATTTTATTTTCCCAGAAAAAAATAAATTAAATGTAAAAAACATATGTAAGGAAATTTTTTTACAAATTAAGATTATTTTCATTTACCTCCCACATTCAAAAATTACCTCTAACGGTAGTCCGTCTGAAAGACTTTCTCAACACAAGTAATAATAACAAAATGAGACTCAATCATATGAATCTGCACTCGGCAGTCATGCTAAAATAATGCACATCTCTGCACATACATACCATTATATATATACCATTTATGTAACGGTAGGCAAGCCATTGTACTGGCCATTTGCGTGTGCCACCACCGTGAAATGAACCAAAATAACCGCCTTGGGCGACCCCGAGCTACGGACAATAACTACTGTGAACAGTTGCAACATCAAAATGATATTGGCAATGTTGATTTAATAATTAAAATGAAGTTGTAAGAGAAGTTGTGAGTTGTACGGTGAAGGAAAACATCGTGAGGAAACCTTCATGCACGCCTGCGAAGAGATTCGAAGGTTGTGTGTGAAGTCGTCCAATCCGCACTGGGCCCGCGTGGACGACTAAGGCCTAATCACCCTATACGGGTAGGCTCGTGCCCTCGGTGGGGACGTTTAATGAGCTGATGATGATGATGTAAGAGAAAATATAAAATGATAATAAAAATAACAAATATCCTCATTCACACAGCGCAATCTAGCCCCAAACTAAGCATTAGCCTTTAATATGGATACTTAACAACAGATTAACATACTTACAAACCCTTTTTCGTAAAAAAGATACATTTTAACTTAAAAACACCCATCATCAAAAAGACATGTTCACAAATATTTGTAATGCCCGGGGATTGAATCCGGAACTCTTAGTGTAGTAGCCGATGTCTCGACTTACATACACTCAATGATGTAAAAAGTATAGATTCGTGTTATGTTCACAAAACAATCGAAAAAAGTGTTCCGAATGCAGCGACAGCACACATACACATATTTCGAATTTCGAACACATTTACCTAAACAAAAGAGTACAAACTGTACTCTCTTCGGCGGTTCGTTTTTGAGGCACGGATGGCGTATTTACCTTCATATATACAGAATATCATTGTATACACTACATGGATCATAATGAAACGAGATTTCATAAATATGTTGCGATTTTATGCATTTATGAAGTAATATGTGCGTACCTTATATCAATCATTTATCACAATGGTCTATGTTTGAACGGGTGCCCCAAAATATTATTTCTTCAGACGGCACGTAGTCTGTGTTCTCGCCTAATATATTAAGATGGAAGCTAGTATATTAATATTATATTGTCTTTCGCAACATCGAGTCAACTTTTTTCTAGGATAGGACATGACTGAGACGTTTAAATAAATAAATAAATAAATAACCACTGACTTTCACACAGCGCCATCTAGCCCCAAGTTAAGCGTTAAGCCTGTATTATGGGTACTAAACAACGGATAAACATACATATATACTTTTTTTTGTAAATACATGCATATTATGCATAGAAAACACCCAGACCATTACAAACAGACATTTTCATGCACACAAATGTTTGTACTGCCCGGGGACCGAACCCGGAACCCTTGGTGTAGCAGCCGACGTCTCAACCATTACACCAGATGGGTCCATTGTTTGTTAGGACCAGATGGCACTGTGTAATTGTCGGTAGATATTTATTTATTTATATACGGTCAACTAAGGTCGTCAAGTTAACGCTAACATATTATATCGTGCGTTGGGTGCGCGGCGCCGATTTGCTGACACCCCCATGCGTGAAATGAACAGAGATAGCGGTCACGGCTGCGCGCGCGCACCCTACGTTTAGACTAAAGGGGACATAACATACTTAACTGGCATTACCACTATGTGACGATTGCGAGTTCCCATTTATTTATATATAACAAATAAATAAATTTCTACCAACATTCATACTGTGCCATCTAGCTCTAAACTGAGCATCTAGCCTGTAATATGGGTACTGGAAAACGAATAAAAATACTTTTTTATTCTTTATATTACATGCATATTTTATATAGAAACAGATATTCTACTATTACTTTTACTAGTAGTACACTGGGAACTGAGTCGTCTAGGTAGGTACCAATCAGTGACAGATATCGTCCCGTGAAATACGAGTGTTTGGCACTTCTGGGTTCTTCTGGATGATGGCACTGTAGAATCAAAGTCAAAATTCATTTAATCAAATAAGGCTTACAAAAAGCACTTATGAACATCAAAAAGAATACAAAAAAACAATAAAAATACATTTAAAACACCAAAGTAAAGCACAATAATGAATTTTGATACTTGGAAATAAGCGCTTCGGCGTTTTGGCCTGTTAACTTGTAAAATTACCAGATATAATAGACGTAATATCTGTCGTCTCGGTTGACGGACGCAGGTCAATATAAGCGGAAAATAATGACACTTACTGTTATAAATTTCCACCAACACTGCATACATCGTTCGCTTTGTCTTCAAAGAACCAATACGTATACCGGGAATCGAACCTGGAGATCTTGCGTAGCCAAACGTGTTTCAATAACTTTCTTTAAACCTAAAATGGGTCGTCAAATACCATGATACTGACAAATTTGTAAAAAATATATCAACATTACAGCCCTAAAATAGTGCGTCGCGACGCTCGGTGGCTCATTCGAAATTATATGTACGTGAAGAAAGACACCGTGAGGAAACCTGTGTACGGAGTAATTCAAAGATTTTGCGTGAAGTCGGCCAATCCACACTGGGTCTGCGTGGACGACTAAGCCCTATGCACCCTATACGGATGCCCCTCTGTGGGGACCTATTATGGGAGGCCTTCGTTCAGCAGTGGACATTTAAGATTTCCAGACCGATCCCTAACAGTCTATATCCTTTTTTTACGTCACCAGTCCATCTGATTCGGGGTCCGCCTACGCTTCGTTTCCCGTTACGTAGACGCCACTAGAACGTTAGTTTCGCTACCGTATGTCATAACTGGCAACACACACTAGTAAAAGACTTGCGTCTTGAGACACTGAGATATTTTGGATGAAAAGATTTCCCTTAACTTCCCGAACGCAGCCTATCCTAACTGGATTTTATCTATTCAACCTATCGCAGTCCACTGCTGGACACAGGTCTCTCCATTTTGCGCCAGATATCCCGGTCCTCCTCTTTTCTCATCCAGACTCCACCAGCGACCTTTCGCAAGTCGTCGGTCCATCGGGTCAGGGGGCGTCCTACGATACACTTGCCAAGACACGGTCTCCACTCCAGAACTTGTCTGCTCCAACGAACACCAGCCCACTGCCACTTCAACTTGCTGATCCGGCGGACTAAGTAGCTAACGTTAGTTCTCTTACAGATTTTTCTGATCTTATCCCTAAGAAAGATCCCAAACACAGATCGCACCAGTGCGCGTTGAGTAACTTTGAACTTGTAAACCAATATTAATCAATTGGATTCGACTATAAAATACATATCTCTATAAAAACACCCTACCAATATATTCGCAACTGTACACCCACCACCCGCACATAATTAATTCACCGCAAAAATCAATACGCAGACAAATTTATATAAAACACAAACGGTATAAATCCCGGTGTCCCGGAATACAATTAAGGCGATCCGGGCGCAATCCCGCGGCCGAATTATAAATTCCCTGGGAAAGGCGACAGGTGTCGCCGTAATCGCATGGAGCCGAATCATGCCGAACCTACCTGTGATAACTATCCGCATAGATGAACTAACTACTACAGAAGCGACATTTCATAATTTCATCCATAACACTTTGATAAATGAAACGGTAATCGTACGCTTTAGGAACTTTTAAAGGGCCGGCAACGTATTTATGGGACCTCTGGACTTCATGGGACGATGACATACGACTTAACTGCGGAATCAGCTACCATCTGAATCTGAAATATTCCCTGAGCCTAAGAGCGTATTCCCATTTAAAATGCGACGTATTTCTTTGCACCTTGGTATTGCAAGTGTACATGGCTGACGGCGTCATTTACCATCATATGAGCGGTCTGCTGCACTATCGCGCTGTCCCAAAAAACAATACATATTATAGATCTTTTAAAAATATATTAAAGACTAACCTGCAATGTCCTGACCAAACTGAGAAAAATCGCACAGTGACATTTCCCCGCGGGATTTGAACCCACAAGTTGCGGGTCACGCAGTGAATTAAGCTGAATATTGTACCCACTATGCCACGGAGTCAGAGTAAATCATCATCGTCAGCTCATTAAAGGTCCCTACCGAGGGGCACGAGCCTATCCGTACGCGGGTGTATAAGCCTTAGTCGTCCACGCGGGGCCCAGTGCGGATTGGACGCCTTCACACACAACCTTTGAATCTCTTCGCAGGCGTGCGCAGGTTTCATCACGATGTTTTCCTTCACCGTAACAGCGTCGGGTAACGTACATATAATTTAGTAAATTCGAAAATACATTGGTACGTGGCGGGATTTGATCCTCAGCCCTCCCGGTAGGAGGGCGACAGTCCACACCATTGAGCCACCGACGCTTCCAGTCAGAGTTAGCTTAGTTATTATTCTATGACATCGGTGTATGTATAATTGCAGTGAGCTGAGTATTTGCGCAACTCGCCGCCGACGTGAAATAACAGAGGAGAGATAACATGCGATCCTCCCCGCCCCTGCCCCAGCCGGTGGTCGAATACAACTATTGTTTCACGGTATGCCTGCACAGTTATTGGAATGTGTATTTATTAGATTATCATTTATTTGGTTCCGGACGCTATTCCAGGCTTTTACAGACCTATAGTCACCTCGACCTAAAAGATCTTTGTGACTCGCTCCCATTTTAAAGTTCGTCTAAAAGTTGGGCACGTTTACTGAAATCTTGTTCAACTTTATAGATTTGATGTCACTTGGGCATTAAAGGTAGTTGCCAAGTGGATGTTTCGCTTTTGTTGTTAGAGGACACAATCGCAGAGAGAGTGCATCCGGTGTCTCTCTCTCTTCTGGCAGAATCTTCCAAGTGTGAATCACTTAGTTCATCTTGTGAAGATGACTTTTCAACTTGCAGTATCCAGTCCAGTAGTTAATAATAATAAAATGTTATTTGATATTGAAAAAGACTTTAAAGTGTAACTGGGACAATAACTATCAAATTTATTTCATTATTATTAAAACCTATTAAAAAAAATTGAAATAACATGTCGGCCACATGGTGTTTGCGCTGTAAACAATATATCAGATTTCATGTAGAGCCAAGCTTCTGAATCTACACGTTCTAACTCGACCGACTCTTACTTCTACAATTTCTATATTATTTATAGAGTCATTAGATTTAATAAAAAAAAATTATATACTGTTTTGACGATTCAAAAGTATCTGTAAAGATTTATTTGAATAAAGCATTTTTCAATTTCAATTTCAATATATCAGTTAATATGGACGGCTTCGCGTTTCGCTAGTCGTAGCAGTTATGCGAATATTTAGTTTTCGTAAGCAACGAAGCAAAGAAGCCATACATATTTACTGATATATAGAATTTGTTTAAGTAAGGGTCGGTAAATTTAGGCCGTGTAGATTCAGAACCCCCAGAGCCACCGATGCTAGAAGACAGTACTAGGTCCTCCTAAATTACCAAGCGTCTAATTTCAAATACTGGTTAAGTTTCGGATAAAACAGAATTATTTACACCCTGCAGGTAACCAGTGGTATCCACGGGCTAAGTACACAGCTTTTTAGTGTGACAACAGTCCACCATCCCCACAATAAACACTAAATGACCGGATCCGAGGTCAGTGCCGGCCAATCAGATCGCTCCTTCCAACCGGCTGTAACCAGTTCAGGGTGGTAAACAAACGGAGCAAGGGGACGCGGGATATGCGTGACGGATCGCCGTTAGGCTGTATATTTTCACTAATAACTGGACGTTGATTAAGGGGTTACGGGAAGAGGTATGTGTTTTTATGAGAATTGAGATTTTTTTTTTCAATAGTGTCTCCTGTACATTGTCATGCTAACAAGGAGACTCCCACAATTAGAGATACTAAATTTGCTGAAAAGAATATTTAATTTTTTTATTCTAAATATTTCCTGACATTCACTCATTTAGCCTCGTTAATAATAGTCAAGTTGTCAATAATATTGTGCCGTATTTAATGGTTTCTATCTTAAAATAATAACCATTTGTAAGTTCATAAAGTCCTGCCTCGTCTCGAATTATTTTTTTAAAATATGGAATCCGGTAGCTACTTGTAGGGATAAAATTTTAGCAAGAAATTAATAATTCGACTATAAGTACCTCCGTATATAATAATATTATACTCCGGATAAAAATAAGTATATACACTTGATAGACAGGTCATCGTCAGCTCATTAAACGTCCTCACCGAGGGGCACGAGCCTACCCGTATAGAGTGATTAGGCCTTAGTACAGACTGATAAATATTAAAATTGAATGCTTTCTCAATTATGTAATTAGAAATAGCATACTTAACTGAGATCAAAAAACACATAAACATGGTCCTGAGAAACATACTAAGTGCAACATTTGCAAATGGCAGCACGAAAATTTATTTATATGTAAGCCTACCAACTTGTCAATAATATTATGTCCTGCTTAATATGGTTTATATCTATCTAATAATAAAGCTGAAGAGTTTGTGTCAATCTTTTAAGATTAGCTCCCTATAACATATTATTTGCTAATTTTTTTTCTAAAATAATGCATCATTTGCGAAGGTGTTTTCATAAATGGGATAGTAATCCTTATCCAAATAAAAATTTTCAACAAAATTGCTATTCACATCATTCAACTTAAATGAATATCTTATAAGATATAGTTTTAACTCACCTATATAAACGAAGTAGCAAGTTAAAGAGAGCGTTAGGCCAAAGTAACTATTCCACCAAGCACGCAAAAGCTAGTCTTAAAATAATATCCATCATAAAGTTTATAAAATCCTACCTCATAAAGTATAATCTTATTTCTTTATAATGTGTAATGAACTCGAAAAATACACGATACTTCCATAATTCGTATTCCAGCTTTAAATAACCAATCATTAATTAATCAATCAGTATTAGCCAATTGAAACGCATTACCAGTAATCAGTTTAAACATCCCTCTGCATATCGTTTGCCAATTGATTTTGCATAGCATTAATATAATTTGGGTCAGGGCAACATAAAATAAATAGAAATTTTGTAATACATATCTGATGATGAGCGTCGGTGGCACAATGGTTCGGCCGTTGACTCCCGGGAGGGCGCCGGTTCAAATCCTCGAACAAACAGATAGACAGACAAAAATTAAAAAATGGTTTATTTCGCATATGTGCCGTATTGTATATTCATATGCATGAAGAAAAAACTGGTTATTTCAATATTACGTAATACGTAGTATGAAGAAGTAACGACCTTCACAATAAACCAATTCATCGGAATTTAAGGTGAATGAACTTTAGACATTATGCAGTAATGGTCGCCATGACAGTGACGAGAAAATATACTGAATGTCTTACATTGGCAGTCGAATGGCAATGTAAGACTTTAATAGGGTCACTGACAAACCATATATATAAAGCAGTAAACCTTTCACCCTTCATCAATGATATTCTGTATGTATAAAGGTAGATACGCCACCCGTGCCTCAAAAACGAATCGCCGAAGAGAGTACAGTTTGTACTCATTTGCTTAGGTAAATGTGTTTAAAATTCGAAATATGTGTATGTGTGCTGTCACTGCATTCGGAACACTTTTTCATATAATCCATACCATACTTTTTTAAATCATTGCCCTTCATCCGCAGTTGATGGATATATCCATCAAAATCATGTATTTTCTATTGTCTCTGGAGTCCTGGCAATTATAAGGTTCAGATACATTTTATAACCAGCCTGTAAAATCCTATTGCATAGGCTTCCTCCCTAATAATATTCTTTCTTTTTATAGGATAGGGGGCAAACGAGCAGACAGAGCACCTGATGGAAAGTGAACACTGCACCCAACAACACCAAAGGCTACAAGATGCGTTACCGGCTTTTTAAGCAAGAGTACGCTCGTTTTTGAAGGTCTGCAGTTCCTTTCAAGTAGGTAGATCGTTGACCTACCAAACCGAACCTGGTGTCAGATACGTCCTACTACAAGCCTTTGTACACAGTATAGTCATGGAGAGATTGGGCCGTAGCCCACCCATGGGCCCAATGCGTTTGATGGGTTACCGATTACTATCTTAAGTTACAGCCGGGACCGACGACTTAACGTGCCCTCCAGAATCCGAATTCATCTTTCTTATCAGGCATTCAAGTAATTCAGCCTAAATATCTTAGTAGTTAGAATCGAACGCACGACCCGCAGATCAAGAGTCTTAAAGCAACGCTTAGGCTACGGAGATTGAATGATGATGATAAAAGTTACAAAATTTGACCAACTATTCAATCTATGGCAGTCTACTGCTGAACATAGGTCTCTCCCATTTTGCGCCAGATATCCCGGATCTTTTCGTAAAGCTTCCACTAGCGACCTTTCGCAAGTTTTCGGTCCATTGGATCGGAAGGCGTCCTAAGCTACGCTTCCCAAGACACGGTCTCCTCTCCAGAACTCATCTTCTCCAACGGCCATGGGTTCTGCAATTTATCAATTTGACCTCAAAACGACGAAAATAGTGCGTTCCGATTTCCAAAATGCATGTTATCGATAAATGCTGACGTGCATTGCTAAACTGACAAAGGTTGCGAGCCCACGCGCACGCGCAAACTCGCCAGCCAACCATGCCAAGATCTCCGCCTACATGGTGTTTATTCTTCATAATACCGAGAAGTCTTATCAACATGCGAGAACCTGGAGATTTTTCTTTATTTTTTTTTCTGATGGGCTTGTTCTTGAGCACAGACTTTCCTGGTAGTGGAGACATGATGCAAGATGGAGCGAGCTTACCTAGAAAAAGCATATCAACTCCTTTTTTGAATGCCACAAACCAGTTATTTTATAATATAATTCTATTAAGGTCAATTATGTGATATTGTTACGAAATCATATGTATAACCAAAGACTGAATACTTTTCAGATTGGGTGTTCAGTTGTTTTTTTTATACCAGTTTGTAAGTACGTATTCTCAACTAAGTAAACAATAGAAAATTTTTTGTAACTGGTAACCCTTCAGTCTGACAATGGTGGCGAATATTGCAACAATGAATTCGATATTTTTCTAAGGACATAACGAATCCAACGTCATTTGATGGTAGCATATAAACCTCAAAAGAACTCTTTAAGTGAACGTATGACCCGCCCTGTATATTATTTGCCTTCTCCTATTTCGAGCGAACCTTACTTATTGCTCCTTCAAGTACTGAGTGTCTAAAATTATTATTCGAGTTTTTACGGCATCACTAACTACCCGGTGAACTGACCGCTTGTTTGTCTACAGTGCTAATGAAGTAAAAAAATATATTATATACAACATACTGATCTAAGTTTATGATACATTTATAACTATCAAATCATTTAACCTTATTATTATTAAGCAAAGTTACAATTAATTTCATGCCACATAAAAAGCCTGTGTCCAATTTATTTTCTTACTTCCATATAAGTATTTTTCAATATAAACAAGGGCTATCTTGTACTAAATGAAGTCAGTTATCCCCTTATTTGTCGCTATGCGCGTAAAAAGTCAACCTGTATACGATAATGCGTGCGTATTTCATGCAAAAACAGCTTTGTGTAATAGACAGTGGTCGGGAGGAATTATTTCGACGCCTTTAAAGGAACTCGCGGGTTTCTCCGCTGATGTATTGGTGTTCTGCCACGCGTAACACTTGACTAGACGTTATGTTAGTTAACTAGTGCTGTTAACACGGCTACCAGCTCATTGGCTGAAGCTGTGATGCCTCTGCTCAGATAAAGAACGCCTTGACATTGACATGGATGCTCATACATTTTTAAAAATCCATAAATTCTCAAACAGCATAGACGACCCATTCGGTGTAGCGGTTGAGACGTCGGCTGCTACACCAAGGGTTCCGGGTTCGATCCTCGGGCAGTACAAACATTTGTGTGCATGAAAATGTCCGTTTGTAATGGTCTGGGTGTTTTCTATATATAATATGTATGTATTTACAAAAAATATATAAGTATGTTTATTAGTTGTTAAGTACCCATAAACAGGCTTCACTAGGGGCTAGATGGCGCTGTGTGAATGTCTGTGGATATAATAAATATCCAATATAATGAATATTATAGAAGAGGCGAACTTTCTATCATAGAAACAGAATCGATTGATCCGTAAAATGCCAGCAATTTGCACAAAAGAAAGTACTCTCGCACTCGAACGATTTCAGCTTTGTACTTTTTATCGATGTCGATACTAAATTACGCACGCCACTCGCTATGTGCGTAACGCATGATACGCGCGAGTGGCGCACAAAAACCATATTGATTTCTACACGCACTACAATGAATATTGAATACATGGATACCGTAATGATGATTGACGGGATTTTGTATGAAAATCCGCTGAAAAACAACAAAATTAACGATTCCCCACGCACATTGTTTCGCAATACTGCGTGCGCCGCCGGAGATTTGCCTACACGCGTACGCTAGGAATTCTGGTTGTAATGCAAAAAACGAATAATCGATTTGGCTAATTATTGCTTACCCAATTGGTACAATAGTATCAAATCATCAATATTCATTAACATTTCTAAAGCGCCATCGATATCGATAATTATATATAAACCATATTTTTTTTGTAAATACATACATATTATTCATACTAATACAAACAGACATGTTCATATATACAAATGTTTGTACAACCCGGGAATCGAACCCAGAACCCTTGGTGTACCGACGTCTCGACCATTTCACCAAATGGGTCGTAAATAAAAAACTAAATGGCTACAAATGTGGATAATCATTCCTATAGTTTGACGTATTGCGATGACGTAATTAATTACATATGAGCGGTTAATAAAATGGGGGAGACCTATGTCCAGCAGTGGACTGCGATCAATGATGTAAAAAAGTATGGATTCGTGATATGCTCACAAAACAATTGAAAAAAGTGTTCCGAATGCAGCGACACATATTTCGAACACATTTACCTCAACAAAAGAGTACAAACTGTACTCTCTTCTGCGGTTCGTTTTTGAGGCACTGATGGCGTATCTACCTTTATATATACAGAACATCATTGACTGTGATAGGTTGAGGAGAGAGAGCGGCTTATATTTATTTCTGAACCCTAACTGGGTTCAGAAACTTTAAAAGTAATTGTATTTTATATACCATTGATAAAATTACCACATTCAAATATAAATCAACAAAAAAAGACTTATTTATAATATAGATATATTTTCTTGGTAAATTTATATGTCATCCGTCATGATGACATATAAATTTGCAATAGTGTTTTATATATTACCTACTTTAATGGACCAATCGACACGATAGCTCTAATTCCTGAGTAATGTACTAACCACAGATTAACTAATACAGGAGATGGGGCAAGCCGCGTTTAAAGTGCGACAAATGTAAGCTCAACGAGCATACACTGGCTGCCAGTTTACGCTCTGTGAGACGAGTCAAGACACGAATATTAGAAGAAATCACCGTTTTTTTCCAAAATGCCATCCTGTGCAATTGTAACATGCCATCATCGCAATGAATCAGTAAATTTACCAAGAAATAAAATAACTTGTCACAGGTAAGAACCGAAAAGAAATTGCGACACTGAGACTGCGTATAAACTTGGCGGCTTGTCCAGTCTAATTGTATATTCGGATGTCTGTGGTACTAACACACAATATAAACCAAGCTATTAGTACAAGTACAAGGTACATAATAAAATACGGCAAGGATTTCTGAACTGTTATTAGGGGTTATTATTTTATAACATCTATAGCCATAATACGGTACAGTCAGCGACAACATCTTTTTATAAAAAACACTTTTATTAATTAATAAATCGGACCCGATGATCCGACGACTTGCGATATGTAGAGGCTGGATGAGCTATGCCCAGCTGTGGACTGCAAAAGGCTTAAAACGGACAATTAATTAATACCCATTTGGTGCTGCGGTTGAGAGGTCGACTGCAACACCAAAGGTTCCAGGTTCGATCCCCGGGCAGTACAAACATTTGTGTGCATGAACATGTCTGTTTGTAATGGTCTGGGTGTTTTCTATCTATAGTATGTATGTATTTCAAAACAAAATGTATATATATGTTTATCCGTTGTTTAGTACCCATAATACAGGCTGCACGCTTAACTTGGGGCTAGATGGCACAGTGTGAATGTCAGTGGATATTTATTTATTTTATTAATACCCACCGACACTCACACGATTATGAGCACTATGAGTATTATGAGTACTAAACAACAATGGGTAAGTACTAATAGAGTATGAACAATATAGTCAAAGCTTGGATATATTGGACAATAACTGCAACGCTTTCATTTAAAAAGAGCTTAATAATATTAAGCTCATTTAAAAAAAAACACTGCTGAGCAATAACAGTTATAACAGCATACAATCATAGTTAAAAATCACAAAAAATGGTCCGCGGCAAAAGTCCGCCCATTGCGGCAGTTGGGCAGAATTTTCATTTATGATCACGTCACTGGCTACATGTCATAGTAGTATGCTCATGTTTTTGATTTTGTACTCTTTTAATTATGCGTAAAGTTCAAGATTTTTGTGAATAAAATTATGTCATAGGTCCTTCTCTTTTCTTATCCAGCCTCCACTGAAGATATTTTGCAAATCATCGTCGGTCTATCGGACTGGGAGTTTGTAGGACTCTACTATGCAGTCTTCACTCCAAAACTCCTCAGCTTCAACGGCCATCGTTTCTACAACATACATTTTATTCCAAGGATGTTATTATGAAATTTCAAAACCAAACAAATTGCAGAAAGCCTTTTGCTTCTGACTGTACCATGGGTCGACATTTTCATGGCGCCCGTTCCGTCATGGTGTTTAATTACACATTTTTGTCGCAACCTACATTAGTATGATAAAAAACTGTTCGGTTATCACGTACAACGGTTTTTTGAAATAAATCTTTATAAGTCAAACATTTTATTAATCAAATTTCAAATTATATATAAGTTAAGACTATAGACTGTACTATAATCTCTTATGCGTGGTAACTTTAATATCACCTACACCCATTAACACTTAGTTATAACATATCGCAGGCTGAATCACCTTAGTTTTGAAAGGAAAGATGAATGCGTGATTCGGAGGGCACGGCTACAC
>PQWD01000155.1:5945-28516 GCA_019425675.1 Leucinodes orbonalis
TAGCCTTTCGTGCTTTCGTTTGATGATAACTAAAGTCAATCAACTATCGCAATGGTAGCTAATCAGATGGGTGGCCAAAATCATAATCATTTCAGCACTCTTGGAAAGGCAAGTTATGATGTATACTCAACAAGGAACTTGGTCGTTAACATACTAATTCGCATTAGGCTTTCATAGTGGATCAACCTCAACCCTATAGGTAACTATACCGTGTCCTTGGTACCCTACACTCGGACATTATAGACAAGCTGTTTGACTACCCAGTTAATCTAGTAGTTAATAACCCAGTAATCTTTATAACGATGACTGGATATCATTGATGCGAAATCTCTGGCCATTAATGGCTACATAACAATTAACGCTTCTACAGTAGACCAATGCCATCGTGTACAATGAGCAAGGTTAAACTGTTTTTGTGGTTATTTCAAAATAATGAATTACATTGCAGTAAAGGCACATAAAGGCCAGCAGTGGACTGAATTAGTGAAATATGAAAACGGGACATGTTACAACTGACACTGAAGGGCTGTCGGCGTACACTGGAAACTTGACAAGTTAATATGAAAATCTACAATATGTATAGTACGATTCACGAAAGATGAACACAAATGGCAACCTTTTGCGCAAGATTAAGAATATTTTAATGAGAGTGTAGCAATAGAATTATGAAATTTTGAAAAGTAGTTTTTTATAAGCGTAAACAAAATACAAGAATTTCCGCCGTCGCTGCCACCATCTCCAAATCGATCAAGAAAATGACTTCAGCGCAGTGGTCATCTATCGTGAATCGTACTATGCAACAGAGTAGAGGTATCATCATCAACAGCCTCGAAAGGCCTTCTGAATGACACAGGCCTTTCCGCAGAGCATAGCATATAGCTAAGCCGTAATAACGTGGGGCCCAATGCAGGTTGGTTGGTGTAAACGACCACTATCCTAAGATCGAAGCCGATACGAAGCACGGACTTATCATTTTTTTATTTAGATAATCGGGTAATTTAGACTGAAATCACAAACGGGAAAAATATGACAAAATTATTCAAAGTTGCGGTTTCCGCTAGGATTCGAATCTACGAGCCCCGGTTTATGCTGCATCCTAAGCATAACGCTGAGACTTAAATAAAATTAAACTACGGTGTAAAAAAGGTAAAGGGTCGTGACACCTGATGCAAAATGACCAATGACAAGCAGTAGATTGCGATAGATCGATCGGTAAGTACGACATGTATTAGTCGTTACATGTTTGGCAAGATGGCCTTATTATAATCATCACCAGATTAATTTTCGCAGTTCACGACCACATGATTGGCGTATATTGTCCGAACCTTGTATAATTATAATTAGACTGTAATAAACTGATGTCACTGCAGTACTATCGGATATGCTAATAGCGCGCTCTTAATTGATTGCTCGTCATGTATGGTGACAATCTAGCTCAGCAATGTAGGTAAGTAAGCTATATAGGCTAATAACGTGCGGCACTGCTAGCAAGATGTGACTTGACGCAGTAATTTACTGTTAAACTCACATCTTTTATAAGAAATACAATATTCTCGTAGTGCTAAATTAATAAATACGTTAACACTTCTTTCCTCATTTTAAGCTACACGGTATAATTTATTATACTTCATGTTTGTCAGGTACACTTGTACCTCCTTGCGTTTACTTACGTAACTAACTTATCTGGGTTACCTATGTGGACTGTTAGCATTGACGTAAAAATAAACTGAAGTATACTTCTTTAACAAAATACCTGTAAATATAATTTTATATTATGTTATATTTCACAGTATCACTAACTTTTCTTTGAGCTATAAAAATTCGTTATGAAAATTCTAAGCTATATTCAATCAAATCGTACCTTAAAAGGTATATTCTCTCTCTCTCTCTCTCTTCAACCTATCGCAGTCCACTGCTGGACATAGGTCTCCCCCACTTTGCGCCAGATATCCCGGTCTCCGCTTTTCTCATCCAGCTATGAATCCTCCCGACGAGTTGGGCTTGGCATGAATTTGGACAGACAAAAGTCATGTTCAACAGTCGTGTCATGCCACAACCGATATGCGTCGATGGCGTCCGTCTCGAGGTTGTGCAGGAGTATATCTACCTGGGCCAAACCATCCAACTTGGCCGGCATAACTTCGAGAAGAGGCTAGTAGGAGGGTTCAGTTGGGCTGGGCGGCATTCGGTAAGCTACGTCATGTCTTAACGTCAACTATTCCGCAATGCTTAAAGACGAAAGTCTTTGAGCAATGCGTCCTACCCGTGCTAACATACGCAGCTGAGACATGGACACTGACTGCGGGATTGGTTCACAAGTTCAAAGTCACTCAACGCGCAATGGAGCGAGCTATGCTTGGAGTCTCTTTTGGGATAAGATCAGAAATGATTTAATCCGCAAGAGAACTAAAGTTACCGACATAGCCCGCCGGATCAGCAAGTTGAAGTGGCAGTGGGCTGGTCACGTATGTCGTAGAACCGATGGCCGTTGGAGCAGACGAGTTCTGGAGTGGAGACCGCGTCTTGGCAAGCGTAGCGTAGGACGCCCTCGGCCCGATGGACCGACGACTTGCGGAAGGTCTGGTGGGAGCTGGATGAGAAAGGTATATTCGAATCGAAGCAAATTTTACGGAAGCCTATGAGGCTCACGCGTACTGGTCACGACTACACTCCAAATCTAAAATTAATTACATAAAAAACTACGCGACTTAACACGAAGCGAACCTTTGTGAAAAAACAAGACAAATAACCATTAAGCCTAATATATTCAAATGTTCCACTAGAAACATGATTTCATGAAGGATAGGATAAAAAACATCTGGCAGGCAAAAAATGCCGGCTAATAAACTCAGTCAATGCGAATGTGATGCAAGTACCAGTCCACGAATTCAAATACAGGTGTCAGTTTAATGAGGCAGTAAAACTAGTAATCGCCATCATTAAAGAATCAATTTTGTATGTTGATTGTCGGTTAGAATAGCAAAAAGTACTTGTACACGCAATGACAGTCAAAAACTAATGTTCGAAATCTTTACTTGTACGGGCATTTACAGTCACTATCAGGTAATAAATAAAATAAATAAATGAATAAATAAAATTGTTTATTCAAATACTATTACGACTTTATGTTTAGGATGAAATGGATTCAATCTTTCGAACCCCAAGGCAAACAACCTTTTCTAAGGAACGATGAACAACACTGGCGACACGTTAAGTTTAAAAAACGGGTTTACTATTCCACTAAAAGCACCGTCGCAATTTCATCGCCGTTATTAAATTTTAATTAGAAAATACATCAAATAATTTTCCTTAATCTTTAGTAATAATTTATTGCATTATTTTTATAATCTTTAAATTTTAAAATATCGTATGAGTAGGTTAGTAGGTAATTTATTAAATTCACCAACGTCATAAGAACAAAAATAATACCCTTCTATCGATTAAATTGTCACTTGCATTCTATTTATGTCATATGTATATGTTACATATTTAGCGAGTGAGATACATAGCCTAGTATATAGGATACGACTATGGAACCGTCGTATTCTTTATCTTAGTCATGGATAAATAATCGTCATTAATGCTGCTTAAACTTATATATATATCTTGTGTATTGTAGAGACAAGGGATAAAAATTGTTCGTAGTTTGAAAAACAAAACATCAAACTAAACAACATCAGACACATATTGTATTTTTCCATACATTTTATAAATTATTATTAGATATAAGGTAATATTATTTACCCACCAAGTTTTTACAAAAATATTTAAGTATACATTTTTATTTAATTTATTTTAGTACGAGAGAGTAAGCTTACTAAGATTGACATTATTGACAATATAATGAAAATGTAACTAATTTCTCTACGAGTATACATGAATAACGTCTGAACAACGTGCATTATGTCTTGTAAGCTTAGCTTGTTCTTTTGACAAAAATACACGTCCTCAATAAAATTACTGTTCGACTTAGTAAGTATTATAACTTCTTTAAAACCTAATAACCATTTTACTTGATTCACTTAAACCTGGAAGTAATATAGTGAATCATAAATTTTGTAGCAAACGGAGTACCGTTGTAACAAGTTTTGTTATCACGTTCTATATTCAATACACCATAAAAGCGGTAAAGTTTTATTAAAAGCTATGTTTATTGGTGAAATGAAAACGTTGACGAGCCAGTGGGGCCATTTCGCTAGATTTATAATAGGTAATGTTCTTTAAAAAGAAGATAACCGTTTACAAGTTTGTTCCCAAATTCTAAGTCAGCTATTTTATAGAAATAATTTCTTATCACGTACCACACCTACGCATAGCTTCATCATGTCTTTGTATAAGTATATAACCTACCAAATTCTTAAATATAATTTTTTTTCTCAAGTCAATGGCAGAAATTCAAGTTAACAATATGCAAGCAATAAAAGCTTATGTAATCAAATATATTTTTTTCATCATCGTTATCAGCTCATAAACGTCAGATTTCCTCACCATGTTTTTGTAATTCGAAAATCCATTGTTACGTGGCGGGATTTGAACCTGTACCCTCGGGAGCAACAGTGCACACCAATGAACCACCGACGCTCTATTTTTCATGTATATTCCTAATAATAAAGTCTGCATTAGCACAAAAACCTACCCCTCATGATCGTGTTACATCTTATATCAGTCCAGTGTAAAGGACGTTTTGAACCTTCTCTGACTAAAATCCCATATTATTTTTAATTTCATGTTACTACTGGAACGGATCAAAGATAACACTCGCATTAAAAACTATAAAACTATTAGTATAGGTAATATTATGTCTTTGTTTTCTATAATTCATGATAGATAGTTACCAATCATGCAGCCTATTGCTTAATTTATATAGATCATATTTTATTTTATTTTATTTATATTATCGTCTTCATCAGAACGGTAAAACCTGTAACGAAGTACTGTACATGTTTTAAAAATTATGAGGTGTTAATGTTGATTTTATTTTGAAACTAAGAACTCATAAACGCGTATGAATATTTAACAATGTTATCAACTACTTAAAGGTATTTTAAATTATTGAAAAGAAATATAAAACACATTTTAAAGAAGCATAATTACAAGGTGGACGTCGACACCTATGACATCTGATAACTACTTCAAATTATTGTCTGTAAAGTTCTGCGACAACGTAGTTTGAAAATTAAATGCTTTAATATTACACCTACAAACATGTTTCATGCCTAAAGACCCGGTAAATTTGCAAATAATGATATTAAAACACAAAAAAGAAACAGTCAACATTTTTTTTTCTGATTTTACATGGATCGGTATGCTTAAGTTGAAGAGCTATTAATATTGTATGGGACTGGTACTGGCACGTTAAGAGACTAAATAATTCCATTCAAATAGCCATAATCCCTCAACACATAATAATATTTCTTAATAATGATCAACTATAATTCCAAAGTCGGGCAAACCTATTAAAGTTCTTGCGGTGGTCGTATATATGTAGGTATGATAACATAACTTTACTGAAAGCTGTTTTCACAGTAGTTCTTAATGTCTACGCTATAAGTTTAATGAAGCTTTATGTACTATAATAAACATATAACACCAGTATTGACGCTAGATGTGTTAAGTGCGTCCAAAACAACCAGGTGAGAATGATGGCCGTCTCTGCGGTCTGAACCTGCGGTATCAACGCACGACTCCGTTCTGTTCCTGAACATTAACCCTACTTTATAACGGGACATCGCCATCTTCCGCATGTTGCGGTGAGGAAACAGCGCAACGCGTGGCATAGCAGCCAATGCATTATAATAATATTAAATCATAGTGGTACCATCAGTACATCATTCATAAACCGTTAACCCTCCAACGCAGCTCGAGATTAGGACATTGAATTTATGGGTATACCTATATTTTTCTTCTACAGTCAAATAGATGAACCATCAAACTAAAATGGGAGTTAGTATATTTAAGCGACTAACAGTCTCGATTATCGGAGATATCGTACTAATAGCTTTTCTATCTGAAGCACCGAATCATCTTTATTGAAGAAGTTCAGGTATTTCTCCATAGTTCTCTCCGGCACAATCCGCTCCTTCATCTCTGTATAAATAATAGTGATGTGTCTTTCAAAATCAATTGTTGAAGTTGTAAAGGATATATAGTCTCAAAGGTCTCTTTAGGTAACTACTGCCATGAAGTGTTTAACTAATTCTGGTTACCAATGTGATCTATGAGCTATGATCGTTCTCTAACGGTACCCTCTAGAAGAGGAGAGAATATACATATTAACTATTTTAAAATTACACTTATTCGATAATTGTCATTAGATTGTCTCTGATTACCGCCTACACCGTATGTCTTATTCATATCAATCCCAATGCTTACATAGAGGCCACGTAAGATTTATCTACTTCAGTCCAAAACTATATGTTTTTTTTCAGTCTCACTTTCGAAATCTTTACATTACTTTTTATTAGGTCTCTGAGTTAGGTCTGCCGCTATCTTAACGAATAAGGTATATCAAGAGCATTCTTTATATTTAAATCCCCTGTTTCGTGACTTGCCTAAAGTACCTACACATAGTGAGTTCTGGTAAATGCACTAATCAGGAATGAAAGCTGGTAGTAATTGTCATCATTCTCCCACTAACGAGGAGGGGCAAGTCCAGGAGCTAAATATGCACCCTTTGCATCATATTAACTGATCTAAAGCCTTGTCAGAGTACATCTCACACCACCAACCAACTCACACACAGACAGTTTAGAACAATAAAGATTATAAAAAACCTTTTACATTCAATGTGAATAAATTAATTCTAAATTTAAATATGTAAAAAAACATTTCAAAAGACTATGGAAGGTGTAAGTGAATCATTGTACTTTTTTTTATCGTTATACAGATTTTCAATTAAATTGTTATAAGCAAATAAAATTGTTCTAAGCACACTATACTAGATACTTTGAAAGCGATTTTCCATGACGCCAGCGAGGAATAAGGGACTTAACACGATTCTCGACTTCTCAGAGACACCGACGAGTAAGTGCATAAATAACCCATCAAAGTTACCGTGTCGGGTCAAAATTGTTGCACCTTCAGAAAGTTATGTTCAATATCTCATGCAATTACGAACAACTTCGCATAATAGAACAAAGGCCATGTTTTTAGAACAACACAACTTGGTTATTTTGAATTTAGAGATATACCACACGGTCACACCATTTTAAATGTGATTTTCGCAACTCCTTAGCACGAAACCTTACCATAAAACAACGTTTCCCGTACGTGGTTCCTTAACATTGATATAAATGTACCGTTTAACTCAATGTTCATTGCACAGTTACTCGATACTAATAAGCCAATCCAGAAGGAACAGCATAGCTACATCGATCCTCATCAGTACTATCAATTCTTTGAGGTAGGTACTTCTCGAAAGCACAAAGAGCAGATCACACATAAACTCATTTACCTATTATAATTTATATATGTTGTAATATTTTAAACTATGTAAACGCATTATAATTACATTCATATAGCTAATTGGGTTATAATAGGCGATCCAAACCTGTCTATAATAAAATTATAATAAAATTATACATCATTTGCATAAAAATAATTTAAGATAAATTAGCGCCAATATGAGACTTTGTCTACCACACAATTAGCTGCTTAAAAACTAAATTTAACATGATATGTTATTAAAGCTTCTCAATACTCAAATATTGATAAAAATATAACCCGTATTACGATTTGTGATTGACAAAAGAAAGTGTTATCTGCCCCCTACGGTAAAAGACGTTATGTTTACAGATTATGCATATGTCAGGTTTAGTAGGCCATGGTTAATCAAGAACCTGACCTGTACAGCCACCGTTTTAAAATCATTTTCAGTGCACCTAATATTATAATAATACTAAATATGTCCTGACTTTGTCATATACATACGTGTATAAACATTGTTAAGTGGAATGGTTTATCAACATTGTCTCATTAGTTAAAACTATAAAACTCCAATACTGTAATTCATGGAATAACCCTCCATTAAATTAACTCAAGATTACATCAACGTTTGCTGTTATTCACAAATAATCCATTATCGCTTGTATGAGTATTCTTAAATTCACACACATATGAGTTGTCATCACCATGTCGTATCGAACAATATTTTATTTACAATATCTATTGATAAAATATTTATAACACGTTGATAAAGGACCATCATCATAGCATTCTTAATATTTGTTTAACAATCGCTTCTTCAAAGCTGAACTTCGAGTAATGTTCTTACAGTCCATATTGATGTACCATTTTTTTTACAGCAACCACTGTTGGCTACACTTTGCTTATACATTTCACTGGGTAAATATTTACTTAGCCTGCCTATGACGTGTTCTCGACACAATTGCAGTGAACGGCTAAAAGAAACATCATTTCAGTGATAAAACATTAACTTAATTGAAAACGCTTGGAATATTTATCATCATCATCAGCTCATTAAACGTCCCACCGAGGGCACGAGCCTACCCGTATAGGTGGTTAGGCCTTAGTCGTCCACGCGGGCCAGTGCGGATTGGACGATTTCGCACACAACCTTCGAATCTCTTCGCAGGCGTCCATAAAGGTTTCCTCACGATGTTTTCCTTCACCGTAAGAGCGTCGGATAACGTACAATTATTTTCGAAAATTCGAAAATACATTGGTACGTGTCGGGATTTGAACCTCAGCCCTCCGGTAGGAAGGCGACAGTCCACACACTGAGCCACCGACGCTCTATGACGATATGGAATATTTATAAAACCAATAAAATAACGGAAATATGGATAGAAAACTAAAAAATTGGTATTTAGGCAGTCAATGTAATTTATAATTAATATTTCAAGATTGTCTCAAAGATATGAAATTGAAGCTGTTTTAGCCGATACCCTGAGTCAGAGATTTTATCACTACATAGATGAGAATTTGTATGATAATGACATTGCACACCTTAGAAGCCTGTGCTACGAAAGTATTCGCCATTACCGTTCAAGAAAATACTTAGATAAAGGAAACTTCTGTGTAAGACTGTGGAGACTTGTATAAAGCGACATATACTTTCAATGCAAAATGTTATAACGTAAATTGCTGCCTATTTTACTGTTCTCTATAAAATTACACGTAAAATGTGAAGAATTCCACTGAAATTTCTGCTGCAAAAGGAGATGTATAGGGCACAATGCATTTAGTTAACCTATATAATTTATGTTATAGTCTTCTTAGTATCATTACTGTCAATTATGTTCATTTGTTTGTTGACCTTTGCATTTATATGAATAAATCAAATTCGTTTATTTTCTATTTTTTTGTGTTGATAAATAAAACATTGTTTTGTCGATATATCATTTAAGAATCCAATTATTTATTCACTCGTGATGTATCCTGCCCAACAATGCGCAAATCTTTTACGACCTTCAAACTCGATACAAACTGTGTTACGATCCAAAAGCCTGTTATGATGGTAATCATTTAGGGAAACCAACTCTTAATATTATGTTTGATATAATGACCACAAATAAAACTACGAATAGCTTTTACTAGTAGGTCGGCAGATTAACATACTAAAATATTCAACATTTTAAAAATCTGTTACTTGAGAGCTAATGACGGCTTCAGCGACAAAATTTGGTCACCATTGGATTAAAAGAAAGTGCTTACGAAGCAAGTTGATAATATAACTATTACCATTCGGAGGTAGTAACCAGATTTTAAACCTACTCGTAGCACTAAAAATAAGCCAGCCTAATAGAAACAGAGCAGCGTCTAATAGACGCGGTTTATCCATTTCAGCCGCGTCTCCGTGGCTAATGTAATTAGTTCATTACTTTGTCCCGGGACGTTAGCTGCTTTGTGTGTCGCCGCAGATTTATGAGAGCCGAGAACTTTTTCTGCAGATGTAAATGTAAAAACTCTCTTTTCGGTACAAATTGTCGAAATATGCACGCCGTAATAAGCCCCGAATGAACGAGATTAAAGGATTAAACGCGGAACAAACATTTGTTTTTATCCAAGCGCTTTTCACAATGCACGGTTACAGTCGGATTTAGGTCGTGTTCATCATTGTGATTTTATTAATATTTCGCCTATGAGCTTTTTAGCGAATTAAAAACAAATAAGGCCACGTTTAAGAACTAAGTCAAAAATCGCAATAAAATCGACACACAATTTAATGGAAACTATTTTCATCCTTTTTATGTTAATCTGTGTCCTCTGTGTACCGAACCTTGTATAATGAATTCAGCGAACCTTGAACACCAATGTTACGATATCCCACAAAAACCAACAGTAAAAACTATTCTAGGTTTGCTTGTAAATAATCGAATTACATTAACAGATATTTGTGATTTTTGTGAACGTTACAAAACAAAAACATTTTACGGTGCAGAGATCAAGTTTGTAATACGGGTTTGATTAGTGCCGGAGAGTTAGTGTCCCGTTAATGAATGCATAATGCTAATGAAGCTTACACCTGGCCTCGTAGTCGCGTCGTGGGCCGGTCGTCGCCGTCGCGTTAACGTGATTTGAACGCTGACGCCTACCTGAGTCGGCCTAATCTGTTTACCGCATCCGATCCACATTCGAGTTCGTCCCAGTTCTATTCGTAAGCGTTAAATCCATAACAGATGTAGCTTTCTTTTTTATTCACACCATACCTTTTTTCGGATTATATTTAAAATCATATCTATGGGGCACCATGAGTAAATCTGTAATATATTTCAATCTTACACTTTCTGTTATTTAGACTATTCATAAGTCCATTTCAGTTTTATAACAAATAATTTAATCCTGTACGGTGTAACTGAATCCTCAATTATAATTTTAAAGGTTTAAAGTATCATTATTTATGTTAAAACTTCACAAAATAACGAGCAAGGTAATAACAGAATACGATACGAGTTAAGTAAAAGTGTAGTCAGTGCGTATTACCAGAGACACCCGCTGTATGGTTCAAAACAAATCAGAGCTTAACCTTCCATCGACATATGCTCGTGATCGATATTCGTGACCGCATTGTTTTTTCTCTCGCACCGTGAATCATTGTTTTGTGCTGTCTGTTCACTTGGTCGTGTCACGAGAGCGCCGCCGGTGACGGTAAGCCGTCTATGCCACTCGCCGAGGAGAGCACACAGAACCGGACTCATCGCTGACAGCCAATTAACCCCTCCCCACAGCCCGCTTGCGCCCTAACCCGCACTCATAGGCCCATTTATCTTTATTCGACAGAATCGCGCCGCACGATTGACGCTTTCAATCCTACTGGTACTGATACGATACCGATTTGCCCCACGCTCCCCCAATTGTTAGATATAAGAGAAAAAAACGATCAGGAAAGCTTCGAAATAAAGAGATATCGTTTGTTTAAAAACTGGAATACATTCAATGGAATCAATCTTTCCTTTAATAGATTGAAAAAATTAAATAGACCGAATCATATTTCAATTTAATTCTTTGCTGATAAAACCATAGATTTTGAATTTAATCTTTTCCGGAATAAACCGGTGGAGTATCAAAGCCAGGCAGTAAATAGCATTCATCATCGTCCTCAATGTACAGCAGTGGACTGCGATAGGTTGAATAGGAATCGTCCCCAATCCCATTTTCTAAACCATGTTTATATATATATATATATATATATATATTTTTATATTTTATCGTGTACATTGACGAGTAATTTTACTGACAGAATTTAAACTATACTTCAAGAAATGAAGTAACGTGTTGTACCTATCAAGTAAACTATTGTATTAACAATAATACAATTACTTGATAATAAATTAACCAGTTAGATCTTTACCTTTGATTATTAGCTTATCGCATAAAGCAGAAGCGGATGCTGTGTATTCTCAGTTTGATGCTAATTTGCCAAAAATTCTTGGAAGAACTGTCCCTTTATTGGTATACAACTTCTGCAATAGAACTGTGAGCATGTTAGCGTTTTACAACAATGGGAGGGAAGTTGTACCGGCTCATGTTTTGTTGCCTAAGAATATGTATATGAACTAAGTCAGTGTAGAAGACATACTAATAACCTGTACATACCTAGCGATGTAGCTGCTTTGCAAAAAGGTAAGCAGAAAGGGTACATTCTGCATCTCGATTAAAAAGTTTCATAGTACGATGTAGAAATATCTGCGCTTGTCTATTTTACACGTGAAGTTGAGCCATCAGCAGTCAATAGTAAAAAGCGTCTGAAAAATTGTTTAAGTTACCGTCTTTTTGTTAAAGTGTCACTGATAAGGTTACCCTAAACAGGGTACTAGGTACGAGACCTATTTGGATCATGAAGCTATTGTTTGTACAGTCGCCATCAGATATATACTAGCAGACAAGGTGACCAAATACATCTGAAAAGTTTAAAATGACAATGCTTTTTTTGTATAGAGACCCGATTTGGAATGGTACCAGAGGCTTTTAGCGATAATGAAGCCTCGGTCAAAAAATCATTTAAATTTTTCAAGTGATTTTTCACATCGAATAAAATTGGGAACATGCATTAATCAAATATTACCTAGGTACTTAATAAATACTCGACGCAGTGTTTAGTTTACAGTGGTAAACACTTTGTGGCAAGTACTATACGTAAAAGAAATTTGATGATGCTGTCATCAAATTTAATGATAGTTTATTTTTTTATAGTTTATGTTAAGTTATAGTTCATTAAAGCTGTGATATATCACAGCTTTAATGAACTATAACTATAAATAACTAATATATTATTTATAAATAAGCTAATTTTATTTCCTTTAATTGGTCAGAATAATACACTTGTTAATGTAATGACACATACAGTAAAGTGCCACGCAATATTTAGTACCTAATTACATTGTACCTACACTCGTATATTAAACTAAATGATATTTTGCTATAAGTAATGTTTTAAAGTACCAGGTATAAAGATAGCTAGGTACTTATTATTGTCAGTCAACAACGCGTGTCAAGGTTACACAGAAATGACAAGGAAATGTATTAAAATGTTTACATAAGAATTTTTGCTGCGCCCTAGTTTATTACTCCCATATTTGAATTCTAATTAATAAATTATTTTCAAAGTATAATGTTTTCAGTTTCCAAACCAAATAAATATAATTTCATGTTTTTAGGTATTTTTATGATGCACAGACACTTCATAACACATAGTTGATAGATATCATTTGCTTTTATCTCGTGTGAAAAAAAATAATAGGCGTCTTGTATTTAGAACAAAGAGATAAAGTTTGAAAAAACTTGAGATATTGTGACATAAAGATCTTAGGATAGAAAAAACTTGTAATTGCAGAATTTGATTTCAATTTCCTGCTCTCCTTCTCTGCGCTCCTATTATTTCTGCGTGGTATTCTTTTGTGATATGATCTCAAAAACATTGGTATTAATACGAAATATTATTTTTAACGGGAATATTATTATGAATATTTTTTTTTATTGGGAGCGTCGGTGGCTCAATGGTGCGGACTGTCGCCTTCCTACCGGAAGGGCTGAGGTTCAAATCCCGCCGCCACGTAACAATGTGTTTTCGAATTTTCGTAAATATATGTACGTTATCCGACGCTCTTACGGTGAAGGAAAACATCGTGAGGAAACCTTCATGCACGCCTGCGAAGAGATTCGAAGGTTGTGTGTGAAGTCGTCCAATCCGCACTGGGCCCTCGTGGACGACTAAGGCCTAATCACCCTATACGGGTAGGCTCGTGCCCCTCGGTGGGGACATTTAATGAGCTGATGATGATGATGATGATTATTATTTTTAACGATAAAATAAAGAATCCTTTTTTGATTTTTGTATGCTTCAACAAACATTACAAGAAATATTTCATTAGATATTGGGATTCGTGGTTAAAAATCAGAATTCGGCATCACAAATACACATCTTTAATAAAGGGCCAGGACCTCTGGTCTTGCAAATGTTCATAGACGCTCTCGCGCAAACTATTCACTTAATTAAAAAAAATATAAGAAACATCACTATTTTTTTATTCATTGAAATGTGTGCGGTATCAATGAAAAAAAACATTAGTTTTAGTTCAATGTATGGGAAACCCCAGTTTTTAAAATGTTTGTCAATATTATTCGCGGTTCACAGAATAGAATATAAATACTCGGGGTTATCGAATATTCCACATAGTTTGAACAGTGTAGTGCTAATAGTTTCGGAGAAAACAGGGTGTGACATACGGACGGACAGACTGACAGACATGACGAATCTTTAGGTTTTCCATATTTTGCCATTTGGCTACGGGACCCTAAAAACTATGACTATTATTTTATATGTAACAAATAGAATAAGCGAAATCATAATGATACGAGTGCTCCCAATCAGACTGTCAAGGTTACACGATATTCTGAGAATGTCTGTTAACGCCATCCATGATTCATTTGTCTCAACACATGAATCACCAACAATACATCACTTCGATTGTTTCCTGATAATTTTGTTCTTTTACTGGCAGACTAAATACTTCATAACAATTGGCGCAATTCTTTTGTCTCATTCTGCGGCGTTGTGGTGCATTGTGTGACAGGACAGTGTACAGATTGCGTTTATAGCGAGTTGCGATAAGGTCATGAACACCTACTTTCAGAATCGACTGTATCGACTTGTAGTAAGTATAGGTTAAATGCATATTGACAATTGAAGATTTTCGCATCTGCAAATATGTAAAAGATGACAGAATGCTGAAGTCTTGACCTTATTCTGTATCAAATTAGCATTTGCATAGATCTAATGATCTGAAGGTTTACGTAACAAGATTTATATAATTATCTAAAGTAAAATTGCTACCGAAACCACACTCCATTCAAAACAAATATATTTTTTTTTACTACAACTTTGATGCTTAATGTTTTATGTTTAGTTTTTCACGCACTTTTTATCAGTTTTAGTTAAATTGATGGACGTCATTAAACCCGTATAGTCCCTTTTGATGCAGGTAGCTAGTTAAGGGTAACTTTGCTTCGTAACAGCCACTTTTTATAATAGTTAAAATCATCCATTTCAAAACCGTAAGCTGCGTTCCACTGATTTGGGAAATAATTGTTTATTAAAAGCACCTCTGGGTATGTATTATTTCATATATTGATATAAATTTAATTTGAAAGCCTGGATCGTTGTTCGGTAGGATATACTATCTACTTATCCCGAAAGGTGTAAGATAGGTCCTATAGATACGTAAAAATGCACATTCAGAAAACCCCTCATTATTTCACAATGTAAAGACCCAGTACTATAATGGACAGCGGAATCTATCCTTCAACCACCAACTCGTTGAACGAGTTGTCAAATCTGCACAATGCAATATAAATCGCGAAGGAACTGAAAGCAAAATGTGTAATACCAATTTAAACTTTAAAAAATCACATTTAAAAAGTATTTTATATTCGTAAAACGAATCTGTGTTCAATAGTAGTTGCAAGTTAAGAAATGTCAAAACGGGTGTGCTATATGAAAAGGATTTGGCCTCGGATCTGACATTCAGCGCGCTGCAATAAAGCAAGTATTATGCAAAAATGGCTGATGCAACTACAAGCAGTTGGCCCGGAGCATCTTCATTCTCGCGAGCGAACGGCGACATGGCATTCACGTTGTGCCTCAGACAAACTTCCTCGTACGAGTTTAATCTTTATACATACCCATTGGCTTAAAGGAAAACATATTTAATTGTAAGTTTCTTGGAATTATTGATATTTTTATCATTGCGGTATGTGTAGATACATATGATTTCGTTTCTTTACTTAACGAACTTACTGCCGAATAACGAATAATGCTATGGCCAACTGCCAGAATCGTAAGAGCATAGCAGTAGATAATCAGCCGAAATGATGTCGATACAAGGTACTTCATCTTAACCGGTTCGCCTAAACGACTAGACATTATATAGTTCAAGTTATACGACTAAAAACTATGAACATCTCGTCATGCATGTAACTTCCCAATATTCGTGATTAGGTTTGAAAAAACGCGACCTAAACATTCGAAATGTTGGTTTAATTAATGCAATAAACAGTAACGAACTCAAGATTGAAGTTATAAATCGTGAAGCACCTCATCCAACCAGCAGTAATTGTAAATTGCCAGCTATAACCCCGCATAGTCTTACTGACGAGATCGCACGCCTATACGAGAATGTTAATAACTAAAATCTACGCTCTGCACATGTATGATGTACAGAATAACATTATCTTTATTAATTTTGTTATTAATTGTAACACGTACATCTTTTATGTTTATAATACGAGTAAGTTAGCAATATCTGTGTTGCTTAGTGACAGCCGTCTTCTTTAAAATAAAATAAGAATCCATCTTATTGTGATCATGAAATTGTGAAGAAGATTAGTAGGTAGATCCTGTGCATTATTTTCGCGCAGAATACAAAAATATCTTTCCTAAAATAACAGGTTTTACAATGAAGCTGATAATTCAATGTTTTGTAAATGAAATTATTTTATAATATGAATTCGATATTTAACCTGATATTGAATATGATTAACATGGCGAGTATCTAATATTTTAGAGAAATTTACTTGTTAGTTTCTAATTAATAGATATTGTTTATGCTGATAATAACTACTCCTCGTAACAACGCTTACCTATTTCGTGTTCTTGGATCCATATAATGTAGTAGATAATAATTTGAAGTTTCTTAAGTCGTGTCTCATAATTAGTTAATTAACCCCTGGCATAGTCATTAAAACAATTGAAATTGTAGTTTACAGCCAGAACAGGAAAGAGTTGATGTTTACCTTTCATTATAATATACGTAATACCTTATGAGTGTAATATGTACTATATCGATTTACACAATAGTCTTTTAAAACAATGTCTGCTTGATTATACATTTAGCTTATTAAATAATTACTCTTAAGTAGGTAATTATTATTCCAAGAGTCCGGAGTTCCTGTAATTAACCTATAAAAATACTAAGTCAGATTCGATATCCATTTATTCAAATTAGGCTTACAAAATCACTTCTGAACGTCAAAAAATATACAAAATACAATAAAAAACATGTAAAATACTAAAGCACAAAAATGAATTTACATTCTTGAAAAAAGCGCTAAAGTAGTTTGGCATGTTGAGAAAGAAGCTCCCAAGAAAACAGTACAGCCTTTTTAAATAATGATTGAATGTGCAAATATTTTACAAAAACTGAAATAGCTGAGCTGTTTAAGACCATGGATTTTTATCACATTAATATTCGTCAATAGTGTAGTGCCCTTTTTTAAAAAGGTGTTTTTTAATATAGCTTTAAACATGTTCGATGGCAACTCTACAATATTTTTTGGTAACTTATTGAATAACTTTATACATCTTCCTATTAAAGATTTACCTACTCTATATAGTGTCATGTCCGGAACACCATTTTTGTTTCTTTTCCTAGTATTAAAATTGTGTGAATCACAATTTTTCTTAAAGGTGTGATAGTATTTATGCACATAAATTAAAAAATATATCGCGTCATTATAGTCACGTGGTCTAAAGTTGTAGATAAAAAAACAGCTCTTTTTGTAGCACTAATATTGTATTAATATCGGCAGCTGAGCCCCACAACAGTAGTCTAAACGACATGAAATAACTTAAATAAAATAAACCAATCTTGCTGTTTCTACATCTGATTTCTGTCATAGGCCTTACATTCCTAACAGCATGACAAAAATAACATATAACATTATGACTTCGATACCCCTAGCATATAAATTTTACAAACAATTCATCGACACTTTATTTTAAAATTCACAATTAAGCATGAAATCTGTCTCTAGATTGATTGTAAGAATGTGCTCCACATCCCAAAATCTAGGTACCGCAAACTTAAAACATTCCGAGGGCAATGGAATTAACAGGTTCACATTAATTGGTTTAATTAGGGAACTAACTAAATTAGAGAGTTGCCGCAGTGAGCGATCACTAGCGTTACAAAAGTTCTGTTACCGGCGCCCTTGTGTTTGTAAATTCAAATTGTTAGGTATATTTTGTTAACATCATAAATTATATAGGTATCCGTTCTTGCTTCAACGGAAACTAAAGCAACTTTATGTGTTCCAAAACAGTAAACAAGTCGTAGTTACTGTAGAAGTAAGGTGAAAATACACGTTCGATTTCTTCTCTAAGGTATCATCCAATATTGTTTACCAACATAGAAAATATTAATTTATGTCGGCAGCTATTGCAAACGCACAATTCATGGTATGAAATAAATCGGAAATATTTTACGACTGTATTTTTACGATGACAAAACGTTTCCGTTCACTAAAAGAAACAGAGCTGAAGGTAATCTCTCCCTCTATAAATAATAGTCAGTTGACTGATCGCGACATTTCAGATATCCGGTAACAAAGAATCGGCTGCAGAGTAATGACGGTAGCGCGAAGCGAACTGGCCGCCTAGTGTTGTATTGTTTAAAGCAATTATCGATAGTCGTTTAAATATTTTGTTACACTAAGCATACTTAATATAATAAAATACACATAACACATAATAATACATGATAAAAATATCTTAATATTTTTAACTTCACAATCAAACTTTTAGCAAGTTTTCGTTCTAAGTAAGGATAACATATTTGTTTTAAAATAACTTCTTAAGTCTTATGTGTTTAGTTATCATTGAATCGATATCTGGGCTACTGTTCTTCTACTGTTCTGACAAGAGAATTTACCTATTTAAGGTATTATGGTTTTAATTCAATTCCGAGGAGAAAGGTTAACATGGCATGTTTTTTTTTATATTAATACCATAAGCACTATTATTTATTCCATCGATACACGTAAAGTCTAAAGGAGTACGAATGTTACATGGCCAGCACTAGCGGTAGGTACCAACAACGCGCGCGGACACGGCCGGTAACAAATGATGCGGGCCCAGCGCCACCCGCGTCACACTGTTTTGCAACATCGTTAATTTTGCCTATCATTTTATCGATATTTCACGAAACTATGCTGTCCTGATTTTGCTTTTGGTATAACCAATAAGTACTACTTTCCTATTTTTTTTGAAGAAATGATTTGAAAATATAATTACGAATTAAACAATGCATGCGATTTTATGAACTGATGCTACAGAACATTTTTTAACTCTTTATGTATGTATAAATAAACATTCCGAAAAAAAACAGTGTGGTAGCAATGAACGTAAAATGTTAAAAAATACCTCATCCATTTTAACGGACGAACCGATAATGCTTTCCATAGTAGAAACTGCAATGAAAATTACTATGGCTATTATGACAAAAAATGAACTGCAATTAAAGGCTATGTTTAATTACAAGTGTTTGTTTGCTTTATTGACTACTAATAGTATATTTATTAAACTCGTAATCATAGGTTAAGAGTAACATCCTTCCTGGAATGCTCGGCTCTCTCGGTTGGCGGTTAATTACTTCGTTTTTTATTCTGATCACATTTCACACGTGCACTGACTCAGTACCTGAAGCAATGCAGGTCATATTGCAATCTATCACGTCCCCGGTATGTATGATAAATATAAAACTTACAAGCTCGCTCGGTGTTGCGTAACCTTCATTGGTTCTTGTAATGCGCGCTAATTAATGAACTTGCAGATACTTAAAATACTCATATGTGTTCACTAAAGGAGTGTTTTTTTACCTTCATATAAATTGCACAACATTTGGAGTGTAATCGAGCTGTTTACTGCGCTTTTCGTGTCGCAAGCGGATCGTGGGAGCACGCGCGCCATTTCATGGTGTCACCCAACAATGTGCTTATACCAATAAAAAACAAATTTTTAGTTTATTCGTTCATAAATAGTAACAGCAATCAAAACAACGGTGTTCGCGTCAACTTAGTTATTGTTACATCACACACCGAGTAGATATTACAGAGCTTTCCGCCCTTTAGTCGAAACGTCACTCAAGAGTACGACGATCGTATCGCAAACATGATTAATCTTCGCCTTCCCAATAAAAACGTTTCACTCGCACTTTCTCGTCTAATTTCTTCACAAAATATCTTAGCGTCTATATTTCAATTCTTTATGTCAACGCTGCGGAAAAGAAACATTTTATTTTTTATAAAGTGTGCACGAGCTGTTATTCTCCCGGCGGGTTCTTTCGTTTTTGCTCTGCTTGATTGATGACTTTGCTTACAACGTGACACTTTGCATTTTTTCCTACGACCATGCCCTATGAATTCACATAAAAGTCAATCACATCCTTGCCAAGAACTTTAGGGTAGGTATAGGATATCCTTTGGGCATTCTAACTAGCCTTGATCATACGTAAGTTTAGTTAGCATAGCGAAAAGTTATTATCATTTATTATGGTGCAAAAATAACAAAGCTCTCGTAATCTACTTTCTGAGTAAATGAAACCGCCTCATTTGCTTACAAAGCTCGGCGTTTAATATTCATGATACTAGAGAAAAAAACGAGAAAATCACATCAGTTTGTATTCCGTCGCCCGCTGATGATACTCCGGGTTTACGACTGTGGAATTTTGTTGGTGAATGATGAATGACTTTTCCTAAACCGTCACCAAAGGGACGCTGCCGCTGCATGCGTGAGTGTCGTGACCTCACGCATCTTATAAAATTCGGGGTCCATTCGCCCGGTACGTGCGTGAAAACGACGACATGCTCAAAAATTATTTCCCTAGGGGAATTATTAGGAAATCGGTAAATGCAATCGGGTTTATGAGTACTATTATGTTACTGGTTTCGTCTCGGTATTCAGATAGAAACGTCGCGTGGTAGTGCAACGGAAACGATAAAGCATAAAAAGTATAACCCGAGTCTAGAGGATGCACGGTGAATGACTCTGAGTAACAATATTACGAACTTTTCTAGCGATACAGAGACGAGGAACTAGCTTAACGATACGCTCATGCTCAAAAGGTATTCCAACAACCGGATTGCTCGATGTAAATACAAATTTAGAATGTTTCTTTTAAGTTGGTTTGGCTTAACAAATACACTCATTTTAGTGGGCTCGAAAGCTAATAAGTATATTGAAAAACCCGGTTTTTTCGAGTAATAATTCTCGAACAGGTAAAGCCAAGAAGTCAGCTTGACAGACATGGATAAACGATTTATAACAACACAAACAGCATTAAATCTGCAAGGGCAGCATTCTTGCACGCATTTACTGTAAGCCATCAATTAACCTTAGAGCCAAGGTATTTGAGATACAGAAATTCTTATAATGCGGCTTTTCAACACATTTCAACATTTTCAACATTGTTAGGACCGTAACATTGACAAACATTTAGCTGCATTGTCCGGCCATGAAACCTCGAGTCCCCAATATTAACACAATTTGGACTCTCTTACTCGTATATACACATAATATACTTATATGTATTAAACTTATTTTGAACCACAAACTTACACAGAAATATTTTTCGGCTTTATTTTTCCGAAATTCCCAAGTGAGATAGAACATCAGGATCCTATTCTATAGTTAAGAAGATGTGCGTTTATTTATTGTTAACGCGACATAAAAAATGCTTAAAGATCTAATCCCGCGATGCCTTCTTACAAATTTTCAAGGTGCTTTTTTATAGCCCGCGTTAAAGATATAAAACTGATTTATATACAACTGTGGCTCTAGCCAACTATTAAGTTTAAAACATTTTGAACTTGACTGGAGCTATTAAGTGTTATTAAGTTCGGTACGATGTGAGCCTGTTATGGTGTGAGGCAAGGGGAGTGTCGGAACGTGTTTGATGCATAAGTGATCAAAATGAAGTACACTCACTCGGAACGGGTCGATGGTTCATTGCGCAACAACCCGTTACCTATCTATTTAAATTGGGTTCGGATAAATGCGATGTGCCCACTGCGGGACGGGCCGGCCCCTTGGGCGGTAAGATATTCGTCTCGACTCAATGCAAGTACAATAACCAACAAATTACATATTGAGTACGTGCCTGCCGACCACCGCTCGGAATTATACGTCACAAGCCGCGACAACGATCGCTACGTATTGTCACACAAATGTTCGCCCAACCAGATATAGAATATAATTATCATGACCATACATCGCATTTAAAATTAATGCATATTTAAAAATAGTAAAAACAATATTATTATCCAATTGAATATCAGTGGTGTGTCTTGATTTGAAAGTCGCTGATGATAAGCTTTCCAAATAGCCTTAAATGGTATAGGTTTTTAGTATGTAAACTGGTAATACCCCATGCCTCGAGCAGGACTAGGGCAGATAACAGTGTCCATTATAATTCCCTAGTGTTATTTATTAACCAATCAGACTGTTTTTTTTCCACTGGCTTCATTCATGGCTATAAATTGATTGTTAAGAAAACAACCACGCGGGCCCAACGCAGATCGGTGGGTACAACCTCCCTAAAAAACATCGGGAATGAAGGCTTAAGGTTACGTGCAGGTTTTTCGGTCACTTAACTGAATACCGAGCACCAGGGGATCTATAAAACACTTTTCATTATATTTCTACATATCATAACACGATTTTGTTACAAAATAAGCCCATTATTAACGCAAGCATCGATAAATATAACGCTCGTGATCCTGCCGCACTGATTTCAATGTTATCAATTTCGTAACCATGTAATATTATTTACGAAAAA
>PQWD01000155.1:28534-78111 GCA_019425675.1 Leucinodes orbonalis
TAACCATATCCAGCGTGTCGATCATTAAATATGTAATCCAAAATAAACAAAAAGTATGTACATACGGTGCGTTAATCAACCTCGTTCTACAGTATCGAGAGCGTGAATATTCAATATTAATGTAGCATGAAATAATTGAAGCATTTCCGAAGGGGCATCAATCTAGCCTGTTAATGAGATTCGGCGACGATCTCGCCGTACAATTTGAGCGTATTGCCTCCTTAATGAAACCATGGTTCATCACAAGACGCGCATACCCTGCGACTAACGGCCCCCGCTTAGAAATGAAATAAGTTTTGTAAAAGACATTTTTGATAATGGACACATATCTATTACACTGACTACTTTTTTAATTTTGAATAGTCATTGTCACTTTATAAGAGTTTTAGCCTATACACATACAATATGCACTAGGAAAAAAAAGTTTACCGATCGTCTATTAGTACCAAGATATCAACACTGCCATGGCGATTATACCAAATTGATGCAAGCACATCTGAGACTCAGTGCTTTGTATTTGTATATAATTTTTGCATGACAAATGTGACTGTCAGTGTATGCTGGAACAAATTTTATGTAATATGAAACCCATATTACGCAAATAAATATGATTTTATTTTATTTTATTTCTGTCGTGTTGTAGGAAATGATTATCTAATGTCATATTTTTAAATTTCAGGCCAATAAACATAATATGGCTAACAAATTAATCCGACCGAGGGCGATATTTATATCGCAATCATATATGTTTTAAGGCATTACTAAAGTCTATTTTCACTTACATTTTGGTTAAGAGTAGGTATTATTATAATGTTAGTAGTTAGCTTCGTGAAAAAAGTATTTTTTCGGAAAAAAATGTAACCGACGTAAAGACAAGATGTTTGGGGTTTCCCAGACTAGCTAAATATTTTGGGACCCGTTAATCTTGTGTTCCCGTGATGCACCAAACAAGGGTTAGACACCCAAAACGCAGCCAACAGCAGTAGACAGGTCGAAAAAAAATGGTTCAGATTCCCACAATCTTCGAGGCCTAGACCTGCAGGGGTCATTTTATGTTTTGAACCAACTTTCTATCACGTGACCTTTAGCTAGTTCGCTCTCGTATAAAGCTAGCCTAAGCTGAACTATTACATGATCGATGCTCAAAATAGGCGATAAGATAAGAACCGACTACTGTGTCATTGGATATCGTTCTCGAGTGCGTCGGGTCGCGGTGTGACCTCCAACCGCGCTTTCACCTCGGCCCACAGACCGCTCCAACGCATCGCTTTCCAGCGACCAATTAACAACTTCTCCCATTTTGATTTATTGTACACCGATATCCCCCCATAAGCAAACGTTACAAACCGAAGATCCAACGCTAACAGGAATAACGTCAACAGACTGTTGAGTCATGTTTCACTAAAAGTAGAGGTACAAAAAGAACTTAAAAGTTACTATCTTTGCCAAGTTGCAATAACAATGTAGCTCGTAATGATTAATGACGCAATATTCCATATGTGTATAATGTACAATGATTAGGTATAGGAATTTGACATATTCCACTTTTCTTATCAGTGCTTAAAAATATGTAGATACTACTAAGTCTAGACTGAGTGAATGCTGTGTTTAGCTATTATACAGGCATACAAATTCAACTACAGTGCAATAATTTATTATAGTAACCTTTAAAATTTATTTTCATACTATTGCTGATCCTAATTATAAAAAAAGACTTTGACAATCCTGTCAGTATTAGAAATAAAAACTATTGATTGAACGAGTTACTGTTAGTTACAACATCCTTTTCCGAGGTTAGTTTACATTGCATAGTCACCCAGCTAATGGATTTTTTGCAAAACATTCCCATCGTTACCACACCATGAGTCATAAACAAACAGTAAAGTTCTGGAAACAATACTTGGAGGCACTTTCTCTACCGTGATTTGTAAGCAGATATCATTGTTAAGTGCAGTACAATTGTTCGAGATGATTTACCCATACCACTTTCATTTCTTAGACAACAAGTATTGTACGCTGACATTATTTAATGATATTATTAAAGTAATGATGTAAGAAATACACTCTGATTATTTTGACTTATAAACTACAAACACTGACTTGCGAATATTCACAAGTTAATATTTAGATTGCGATCCGCGGTTATTATTTGCAATTCGATACACCTTCGTTAACTTTCCGTCAATAAAATGTCTATGTACGAGATTAAACTTATGTGCTAGGGTGAGCACACAAAAAACTAGACATGTCGTCAGTTTCAACGCTAGTCTTGCATTGCAGACATAAGTTTCAATCTGGTTGTTTCCTGCGTCGCTGACGTCTCAATTGCTGCTCTTTTGTAATCAACAATTTGTGCCGCTACTCGACAAACAGCTACCGTCTTCATTCAATAACTACGAGAACGAATGCCAGACAATTTTAGATGCCTTGTTACTATTATATCACCCCCTTAGTTTGTGATTGAGAAACTGCGTGCCGATTTGCTTTTCTCTACCTTAAATAACACTCAGTTACTCTTGTTAGTATTGCTACATACAGTTTGTATCGTCATATCCATCATTATATTGCTTATGAAAGCGTGAACTGACTCCAATTCTAATAAAAACCCTTTTTTATGAGATTTTACCATATAATTTAATTTTAATTCATTACCGGGTTTAAGAGATCTAACAGCTATCTGTCATCGGGTAAAGGTCACAGGGCAATTTTGCCGGAAGATAATGATGGGTACTGTTATAAAATTCCATCAACACTTGATCTGGCATGGATAGGTGTATCATTTACTACCAGATGAGCGAACTATCTATATTAATTATCCATCTTAACCATGTAATCTGACACTCATAAAGAATTTGAATTTGAATTAACCGTCCCGTTTACTTTATGACAAAAAACACATATATAAACACTCACCTTGTACCTAAGATATAAGTACCTTTATTTTAGATCAACAAGGCATTATTCATAATTCCAAGTCACAAGTAGAAAAATGAAGGCATTAGTTACAATTGCGAAATAAACTATTTAGCGAAGTGGAACATTAAGTAAAGCTTATTGGACTCAATGGTAATAATCAACTACGCAATATTAAATTAAAGGCACTCAACTGCAATTATGTTAGGCAATCTACATACTTGTCCCAAATCAGAATTGGTGTTAGATGAATCTTTTTGTAGTTTGATGTCGGAGTCGGATCCATTGTCTTTTCTTTGTACTTACATCAAATAGTTGCAATAGTAGCACGCGACTGGTGGAGCGATTGTGCGTAATCGACTTTCCGCCTCGTAACATTCATTAAAATAGCATTAAATTCTATTTAACGGTATATAATGCATGCCTAGTTAAGTAATTGGAAAATATATTTCGTGTATCATGCAATGCAAAAACTTTATGCAATAGAACAATGAATGCACTCCCTGATAATGATCTGGCACTAATGACGACCTTGATTTGCCAAAGTTATTACAACTTGCAAGGAAAATAAAAAAAGTTGATTAAATAATTACGTGTTTTGTTTCGCCCGATACTTATATAAATAAGTTTAGTAATTGACCAATTACAATGAAATTGGTCAATTATAACAATAACTTAATAGTTTATATCTACGACGCCTTTTGCCTTTTCATCAAAATATCCTAATGATCATCTAGCAATTATTCAAATATTTCCTTTGTATTTAATATTCATCTTATTTGTCAGTTCTCGAAACGGAAATGTATTTGTTAGAAAGCTACTTAAAAAGTCTGTTAATGATAACAATTACATCTGAACCCGAGTTCTAAATAAAAATGGACTTTAACTAATCAGTAATTTTCCATATGCCGAATAATTACAAATGTCACGGTTAGTTGTAATCGTGTGGTAGGAACAAAGCCGGATGATAGGTCACGCAACAGTTTAACGAAAACACGGGCAAGCCTCGTTTTATATAATTTATAGTTTCAGTATACATTGGTTGTCCTACGATACTATAGTAACTTATATAATTGAGAGGCATTATTTTATAAAGCATAAAATAATGCACCATAATTAAATTATAGAATTGAATATATCATCATCATCATCATTACAGCCCAATTATGTCCACTGCTGAACGAAGGCCTCCCCTAATGATTTCCACGCGGACCGATCCCTTGCAGTTGACATCCATCTGCTACCCGCCACCTTAACCAGATCATCCGTCCATCTGGTTGGGGGATATATATACCTCAATCTAATGTATTTCTCTTGATATAATTGTTATGCTTTCTGAAACTCAACCACCGCACCACCTACACTGCTGAACTTAACCTGCTATGTAGTTGGTACTTGAACATTGTATAGGATAACTTAAAACAAAAGCGATGCTTACTCGTATAAAGAAAATAAACAAATAAGGTAACATTTTGTCAAATTTAAACTATAATGCTGACTTTACTCGACATTATTTCTAGGCCGTTGTAAACCGATAGAGGGTCAACACATTATACTGGTATATTTGGCGTATAAACGTCTAAAATTAAAAGCAGTAGCGTGCACAGAGATTATGCGTAGGGTATGCAAAGTTAGAGACACTAATTTATTTATTTATTAAAAACTTTAATGCACACTATAATATAATGTACAAAGGCGAACTTAATACCGAGTGGCATTCTCTGCCAGTTAACCTTTGGGTATACAGAAAGAAAAACAAAATGGCGCAGCGAGACAAAAAAAACAATATATCATAAAATAAACAAAGGTTATATAATAGATATACACAAAGATACATACAAATACAAAATAAATAAGCAATAAACTAAAAAAACATACTTAAATACATAACTACTATGATATACACAAATATAATAATCAGTATAAAGAAAAAAATGCAAAATAAAAATGAGAATAAAAATGCAATGCAATATAATATATGAATACCTTTGTTAAAAAAATGACATACTAGGACAAATAAATAAATTAAAAAGAAAAAATAACAATTAAAACCTTACAAATTGCTTTGAGCGTCGGTGGCTCAGTGGTGTGGACTGTCGCCTTCCTACCGGGAGGGCTGAGGTTCAAATTCCGACACGTACCAATGTATTTTCAAATTTTCGAAAATATATGTACGTTACCCGACACTCTTACGGTGAAGGAAAACATCGTGAGGAAACCTTCATGCACGCCTGCGAAGAGATTCGAAGGTTGTGTGTGAAGTCGTCCAATCCGCACTGGGCCCGCGTGGATGACTAAGGCCTAATCACCCTATACAGGTAGGCTCGTGCCCCTCGGTGGGGACGTTTAATGAGCTGATGATGATGATGATGAAATTGCTTTGAAGGAAGAAGAGTTTCGCTCTTTTCTTAAAAGAAAATTTAGATTGAGATGATTTTATATCTAGAGGCAGTTCGTTCCATAGCCGAGTTACTTGTATGGTAAATGACTTACTCAAAAAGTCGGTGTGGTGTAATGGAGTACGGATATGAAGATTTTCTGAGGAGCGAAGAGACCGACTATGAGTTTCGGACAGAAATTGAAACTTTTCCCTTCGATACATAGGAGAAAGAGGTTCATTAAGAATAGAGTACAGAGTGCAAAGTAATCTAACATTCCGGCGCTGTCGGATAAGGAGCCATTTAAGCTGGGAACGGTACAAGGCAATGTGATCATATTTACGAAGACCATAAATAAATCTAACACAATTATTCAGGAGACGATCTAGTTTACTTAACAGCGCAACAGATAGGTTGGGGTTAAATCCATCACCACGTCACAATTTAGTAAAATTAATGTTTGAGCAAGAGCGAGTTTTGGTTGAAATGGAAGAAAGAATTAAATCGATATAAACTCTCAGACAACAAAACACCTTTTTATAACTCCGAAACATGCGCAGTCCAGTTATGGGAGTCTTGATGTAACTAAGTTTTTAACGAACGTATACTGCAAGGAACAACCTGCGAACTCAATAGACGGCAAATCGACAATATTTTAATCTAGAAGTAATGAGAACTGCACACGATTGCTTTAATTTAGATGGATTATAAGTAAAATCCAAATTAACGACCAGCAAGATATACGTTCAAGATCTCATTTAATTTAGGCACCCGCTCATTATTTCATTAAGACTGTCCCTCATGTACAGTTGCAGGTGTCAGCGTATAAATGATACGAACAATCTATATGTTGTATTAAATTTAAAAATAGAAAATCAGCGAGGGGAAAGTATTTCTGCCTGGGTGCATACAGATTATGGAGTTCAATGGATTTGGAAGACCTATAGTAACAGACTGTTGACGCCGCAGACGGTACGATGAAAATCAATCACCCGCAGAATCCAAGCCAAAGTAGATAAAGTTGCAGAAGCAGGTCATGGGTCTACTGTATTTAAGGCGTTTGAAAATCCAATAGGAGAGAACAGTTGAGTTTAGAATTTTCCATGGCCTCTCTATGTCTTCAGTTACTTTAATAAGAGTACTGTGAGGTGCTCTAAGCCGGACTGGGAAGGGTTAACAATTATTTGGTGTAATGAAAAAAGTGTTTTTAAAACATGCTTCAATAACTTTTGAAAGAAGGGTAAGAAAATGGCCTGAAGTGCTAGGAGAAGAGGGATTTAGATTTTTTAGGAAGCGGATTGAACAAGAATTCGCAAACATCGGGAAACTACTATCTTCAAGAGAAAAATTTATAATATGTGAGATGACAGGCAGTAAATAATCCAATAAAGGACAATCATAAGGCGAAATAAATCACAAAAACAATAAAAAATTTAATTTTTGTCAAACTAAGTGCTGTTTAATGAAGCTAATCGCTAGGTTTTAATACATTAATATGTTTAAGCGTTTTCAGGGTTGTTTGGACTATTGGTATAAACTGCTTATTTGCATCCATATTATGGAGTGCACGTAAAAGCCACTGATTTATAATATATTTTAACAAAGCTAGATTAAAAGTTTAATGTAATGATTAAAACTTAAACTCTAAAATGTATTATTCAATTAAGCTTAAGCCTTATTAACAAATATTTGAAAAAAAGTAAATCTGTTTCGACGTCTTCTACTGGTTCTTCAGAGTTTGTTTTCCATTGTAAAGACCATCGCAAGAAACTCACTGATTTTAACATACATTAAAAATAATTTAATTATAAAGAATATTCAACTATCGGAGATATTAAGAAAATTCACAAATTATTTACTACTCTCATACATAAAGTCGATAATTAGGAACACCACTATTGATTATGGATTGCGTGTTGTGTCAAGGACTGTTGCCTTCATTTAGACAGAGGTACATGTTGTAAGTGCTTTGAAACATTTGTATTATGGCTGGAGATCTCCAGACATAGTTCGCGGCAGTTTATAGGAATGCAGAGAACGGTCGACTTCCGACGCACAGGCGCGGCCCGTATCCTACCATGACTGAACAATACCTTGCACAAATATTCATTGCAACTTAGAATAAATACATTTTGATTAAGCTTCGCTAATTCAAATTATCGTCTGTTTTGATGTTTTAATATTTTGCAGTTTGTCCTATATACAGATACGATAACAGGTACTATTATTGGTTTTTTTTCGGGCTGAAAAGTCAGGAAAACTACGGCTGTGGCATTATATTAAACTTTATTTATAATCATGACCTTATCTAAGGAGGCACTTCTGTAGCCGTAATGAATCGCCAAAATACTCAGCTTTGATATTTCGTGTGAAACCCGCTATGATCAAAGGTTAATTGCCACAATTTGCCATGCTGGTCGTGCTGTTAGGTATTACTAGTCTCGTTAGCCTTCGACAGGATCCAATTCGTGCATGTGACGTTGGTATGGTTGGTCTGTCGTCGAATTTTTGGATCTAGTTTTTAAAAATTTTAAATATAAAGCTATTAAACCTTTTTAAGTTCTCCTAAATAACTTGGTGCACAGTTCTTGTTTCGGCAGCTAGCAAATTGAGCACATAAGTCGATCGTAAACGAAACACTGACTAATAAAATACATGGTCGAGACGCGAGTTATTTGGAAGCAGCTGGTGCAACACATACGGTGTAGAACCACGTCAATAACGGATGCGCCGATTGTGATTATTTCGGTTCGGGAAGCATTAAACCTAGCGCATGGCGGCAACTCGCGCCCACCCTCTGAGCGTTCTAAGGAAACGTAACAATCAGATCATGACTATTTCGATGTTCACGGAAACTTACGTCTGCGTTAGTAAATAATAGTCGATCTTGGAGAATGATTTTGAAGGCTCAACATTTTGAAGTAATACAACTGACTACTACTATTTTCGTACATAGCAATTTAAACTTTTTGCTTAATGTTCGCTGAGGGCGGAAACAGACAGTCAAAATACGGAGGGACTTTTTCAATTTTTAACATCAATTTTGTTTAGCATATCTGACATTGATCTACTGACGCACTTATAACGTTTTTTTTTAAATTCAGAAGAAAAATATTTTGATACCTATGAAGCTTCTTAAATTCAAGCACGAACTAATATTTTGTTAAAGTTTTTAAAATTCCTAAATGATGGAAACTCAAAATCATCAATATCATGTTTTCGTCAGCTCACTGTGCAGTGATTCTACAATAATTTCGAATGTTACTGCAGCAAACTCATTGGAAGCAATATATCGCAAGGGCTCACCCTCGGGAGATAGAGCTGTATCTTACACTGAATTATATATGTATGAAGACGGTAATACACTTGAGTTTCGATTTTGGATTTAATTCAGCAGTTTATCTTTGAAGCCTGTTTATTTAGTAAGGTAGGTACCTTCAAAGTATTGTTGTTAGAACACAATCAAATCGAGTAGACCGGCCTAAGCGTTTGCTGTATACTCGGTACACAAAACACCATCTCATCACAGTTAGATGTGTTCACGCCACTATAGGTTCTGCTGCCTTCCAATAAAGATGATGGCATGCAGGGATGGAATCATAACTTGAAGTTTTGTTATGTATCCAATGTGTAGGTTAGCACCACCGCGTGAATTATTCACAGACGTGTTTTATTGTCGGTTGTCATGTTAGGTGAGCCTCATTAAATAATCCCCGGTGGTGTTGTTCGCCGAATTCACTTATGCAAATAAGTTTATACGTTTGTTTGCAAAGCTTTTGGACGCAAGGTTAGATAAATACGTTTTATTGTTCGTTCCTAGAATTTTGTGCGACGAAAAATTGGACGTAAAATTACTTCAATAAATCGGAAGATAAATCTTGGAATGTTCGTAAATTATGGCGGCGCTTAAAACGTATTATGAGAAATGTGCGCCGGCTGATTTATGCTCAGTTTTCAATTTATAACGATATAATTTATTTTGATAAGTAGTTTGTGACTGGTGGAAATTATTTCGACATCAGTTAGGTTTAGGGTTAATGGCTGTGAAGACGGACGGTACATTGGTGACGATCTCGATAGGGTCTATGAACGGAGCGATGGCCAATCAAACAATTTAGGTTAAACGCGCTACGCACCATCTTGTCCGTGCCCATGATTTCCTAACAGTCCCACTACATACTTACAGTTGCTCAAATTACAAGACTCGTTTCGAATTGAAATTCTTGATGCAACTAAAGCATAACGTGCATAATTGACTCGACCAAATCACCGCATTTGTATGCTAATTGCTAAACCATTTTTCTTGTTCCTTACGAAATATTCAAATTCCTCAATTTGCAGCGGCACTATTTTTATTTTTGCGTGTTAATGTTGTTATTTTCATGTTGCATTTAAAATTCACATTTCATCACCTTACATTCACAAACGACATGATACGAGTCTAAACGTATGTCTTTATCTTATCCAAATTCGTCTCCTCTCTTTTTAAGACAGTCGGGTGATTTAGCCTGCACTTAAAACTGAAAAAAATGCACAAAATGAATTTCACTATACACTCAACCCATGGATTTCGAACCGGAGCTCCCGGGTCAAGTAGCGGCCTTAAGACACAGACTACGGCGACTTTTCAACAACCTAGTAAAATGAAAAACAATTGTAAGGCTCAGGAATATGTATATTATTATATGATCTCTCCAGTTTATACTAATGAAAATTACGTATACCAGTGTCATTGCGGCCGGACGTCCGGTCTCCGCGGCGCAGCTCAAACACAAAAACTGCGAAATGTTCTCAGGGCTGTTGCTTTATCTATATTTACTTGTATTAAAAACAAGTTTAAATGCAATGTAAAAATTATTCAGTCTCAGAAAAGTGAAACCAAAAGCGAAACTGTTCGGGCAGAAAAAATAGGATGTCTATGAATTTAAGGTACGCACACAGACGAACCTAATATGAACTCGGGAGACCTGCCAACATTCACCAGATTAGGTAGTTAAAACCGTATATATAATAATTACTATTTAAAAATATAAGGATAAATCATATAAATACATCAAAGTGTAAATTAAGATAGATAATCTTACTTTACATGTATCGTTATAACAGTTTCTCTGAAATATTAATTACTGTGGCAACTAAGCGAAAAATCCACGTGATTTAAAATAAAACATTGTAAATGCTCAAACACTCCTTCTTTTTCTCAAAATAATTTTTCGCAATTCTCCCTAAATTGCATCGCATTTTTTAATAGAAACTGATAAATTATCATTTAATAGTAACTTCAATAAAAAGGTATCTATATACCACTAGATTTTGTCAAAACAATTTTTGTTGTACTGAAATTAACTAAAATCGTGACAACCATGCAGACACAAAGGAACGTTCGTTTGTCAGGTGGACATTACGTGATCAGTGGCGTTTTTTGTCGGACGAATGATCTTGTAGGTACTCATGGGAAATTAAACTAACCGAAGTCCATACCTAGTGCGGTATGTAAGGTTAGTAGACTTGTTATTATTTTACAATATAAAAAAAAATACTCATTTTCATTAAATCAGGGAACTAACTATGCGCTGACACATAGCTATGATAAAACGCTACTGTGAGTCGTAGGAGCACACTGTGTTTATAAACTGCGTTCACAGCGTATTTGCACTGGACATATAAGGGTTGTATGTACGTGTACGTATATTTAATAAATTCATCGACTGTTTATTATGATGGTACCATAGAGACATTTAAACCATTGAAGTTTTCAAAAAACTCATAAAATGATTAGCAATTATTTTTTTATAATTATTAAATTGCGGCTGTACAAGCGTGTTACATTACACTAATAATTAGAAAGAGTAATATATTACTCATTAATTTCTTGCTGTACCCATTCCTCTTAGTGAACAACAGTCCGAACCAGTATGACTATAGATTTGAACTTCATAAGTGTTTATGGACCTAATCATATAAGATTTGAAATTTTGGTACTTAATTACGTTATAACGTTGATAGAAAACCATTTGAATCGTAGTCAGAAAATGATTTCTTGTTGTTGATAATGTATTATTAGATCAAATATTGTGATTTCCGATTTACCCAATTAATGCTGAGTGTAGGTTCTGCATTCCCTTCATCATCAGCTCATTAAACGTCCCCACGAGGGGCACGGCCTAATCCGTATAGGGTGATTAGGCTTAGTCGTCACCGCGGGCCAGTGCGGATTGGACGACTTCACACACAACCTTCGAATCTCTTCGCAGGCGTGCATGAAAGTTTCCTCACGATGTTTTCCTTCACCGTAAGAGCGTCGGATAACGTACAATATTTTCGAAATTCGAAAATACATTGGTACGTGGTGGGAATTTGAACCTCAGCCTCCCTGTAGGAAGGCGACAGTCCACACCACTGAGCCACGACGTTCTCATTCCCTTGCAACGCTGCATATCGTGCGAAATCTTAAAGCTAACTCGCGCGCGCACACCCATTATGCGTTGGAACGTTTAAACAAAATCACCCATTGTCCTTATATCTGCTGTCCTAGCTGATTAGTAACATACTCTATGTTTTCTTGTTGATACAAAGCCATTCCCAACAAATGCGTATTGCTGGGAAACATTTTGCGAGTTGAAGGAGACTTTTGTTGTTCAGCTCTCACGACACTGCGCACATATATATGTTCTCACACTAGATACTTACTTGAGATTAATTACGTGTGTTTTGTTCGTTCACGGCAGTGGGTGAAGCGAGATACACTTGCCGATTGTGCCTTCAATAAGTACGGAAGTTAAAATGTAGACGTTCAATTAATAAACGGTTCCTTGTTTTTGTGTTCATTTCGAGTCAGTACATGTGAATACAATTCAATCAAGAAACAATATCTGAGCAGCATTATTAGGTTTTCATTTGGATTGGAGTATAGACTACCTGTATAAGATATTCTCCCACAGTAAAACGTAGTCAATGTGTTTATCCAAGGAGTCAGTTTACTATTAAAATCATCTCAACATTACTTTATTTTCCTAAAATAAATATATATATAAATTAAAACATCAACTAGGTACTAGGTACCTAGTTGATGTTTTAAAGAAAAAAATCCTGTCGTTCCAAACGCCAAACACCCGGTATATACTTATTTTTTAAACTTTGGTCTTTCTGTCTGTCCCGGGTAGTCTCTGAAACATCTGGACTGATTTTGACGGGACATTTATATAGGTATAAATGTCCCGTCAAAATTTTTGGAACGACAGGATTTTTTTCGAAATTCAAAATGGTTTTACTTTCTTTTGCAATTAAAGTTGCCACTTGATATTAAATTTACACAGATTAAGGAGTTTGTAAGGTCTACATTTTATGCCCGATATGTATCAAGTAAACAAGGATGGATGGATGCCTCTCCTACGCACAAGTCTTTTTAAAAAAGTAAACAAGGACAAGTCACCTTGCGGTATTGCAACAAAAAATTAAAAGTTATGACGATTTTAAAGCATGAATTTGGGTTGGGTTGAAGAAAATAACAAAAAAATCATATCTCAACTACCGTGAAACTTAAGATATTACGTTTACCGGGGAAAAGTACCGAAGACCCCCCAAAAAAATCCTGTTTGTCCTGGTGCCAAAACCTTGTATATTCATATGCATGTAGTAAAAAACTGTTAATTCTTTTTGAAACAGATACTCCAATTGTATTTATAAATATGATAAATTACTTACAGTCCTATTGTAAATATCCTTCAGCAGGCTCATGAAATCAAGTAATTGGTTATATTGATTTACAAATCGGCTCAAATCGGTTCTTACACTAAATGTTCTAGTTTAAACATATCTGTCTGTTTTAGTGAAAACATCAATTTCCAAACCAATATGAGAATTTTTTTGTTTATCTAAAACTAAAAATCGTAAAATAATTTAAACAACCGGCTCAGCTCACCAGTTTACCAAATTGCAAGGCTTGAACACACTCGGCGGGTGTAAAAATCGGAACACCGGGATATTTGGAGCAAAGTGGGAAGACTATATTCAGCAGCAAACTATTATAAGTTGAAACCAGTGATGATGAACAATCATCTCATCATCATCATCATCAATTACAAAACTTGAACATTATCAATGCTAGTCTCTAGCAGCAGTAATTAGGCTATAGTTAACTTATCAAAAAGTACAGGCCTGCCGCCACCTTTGCTCTATATAATGACGTCACGGATGTTAAGACTCAATTGTCACTGCAGCAACAGCGCACCCACGCAGCCCTTGCCATGTGACTTCACAGACTAATTACCCGGCCTTTTCTCTCTTAGTAAGTTCAAAATCAAAAGCTCTCGTTGCTTGAATATTTGTACTGGGGGTACAATACAATCACCCTCTTAATACTTGATTATCAATATGTGTATCAAATCCTTAACACACAACACTGAGTTATTTTGCTTTTTTACATGGAAACAAATAACTTATCAATTGAATTTAATCAAGAACTACATAAGGTACTTATATTTGTTGTATATTTGATATTATTGCATTGAAATAAAGTTAAATTTAAAATTAGATCATCTCATCGACTAAATTGGAATACATTTGGGATACAGGTTGGTAACTGCATCGCCATTATTATTAATGCAATTAAATAATTTACAGATTAAGTAGTTATTTCCCTTTAGCAATAATTTAAACATTAAAACCAGCATGATACCTTAATTGTTGTAAGTTATTTAATATCCTTTCATGCACATTATATTTATGGTGACATTATGTTTGGGCATAAGGGTCGTACTGGATATAATAATGATCAATTCATACACACACAATATAATATTACAAACTTATCCACCCATTTAAAATATAATACGTTATTTTATTATGCCACTGCATCGTCAATACGAAACAAAACATCATATTGAAATGTTACTTTAGGAATGGTGTGTACTAGTAACGAAATAGCGACACCTGTAAGGACTAGATAGAGTTCAAGATGTAAAAATAAGTCCAGAATAATCGGAGTAGGTATTAACGGTGGTCACGGGTCAGCGCCGCGCAATGAGCCACTTCCTGCGCACAACGAGCCTGAGAGAACGCGTCACACAACCGAGGACGCACCATTTCCTTCACTCACGACCACACTTCAACCTTATCCCTCACTAACACTCGCCATCCCCGAAACAAACCAATATCTTCACAAATATATAACATCACTAATCCCGTTAAACGCAGCAGACCATGCGTAACGACGGTCCAGACCCAGTAAACAAAAGTTGTTATGAATCGACGGCTAGATTGGATTTAATTACGTGCGTGATTAAATATCACGGACGAGAGGCGATCTGTGATGGGACGCGAGATCGGACCGACGCGGGATAAAACATCATGGTTCAGGTGACCGCCGCTGACCTCGTGCCAATTAGGTGGCCATTATCGCGCCGAGCACAATACGCCGCCATTAGGCGGATGTCCAGCCCGACGTTCTCGCGCCCGCTCAATTTGCATTTGTTTGGAATTAGATCGTCAACGGCCTAGTCGGTGGCCAGCTTTATGTCACCTGTAATGTACCTCACACCATACGTCCAGGATCGTTTTAATAATCTCTATACGTAGATACTTTCGTACTTATGGTGCGGTGGACACATTCTAAATATGAGTAACGGCAATATCATCCATGACGTAAAAACAATGTTTGCCATGCGAATTGGAATGATGGATGCGAATTCAGAGCAATAAAAGCTCGTTTAATGTCATCTTTTTGTTGGACCGTTTCGTTCAATAAAATATTTTAAAGCGTTCTTGTATTTCTTTTGTGATTGAGTACGTAGTGGACCACACAGAAAATAAGTAATTGTCAGAGATAATAGCCCAAATTATCCTTGATAAGTAACTACTACTTGAAATCGTAAAAATATTTGACCTGCGTCACGACGGCTCCACATAAGTACATCACATATGTATTTGCATTGTAGTGAACAAAATTACAGTATAATAAGCGCATCATCGATGTGTAACTTTAGTTTTTTATTTCATAAATCGTACGTTCATGTACCCATTATTTGGCCCAATCTGTGTCCACTTACATTCAAAATCTAAATTCCTTCAAAATTCATGGTCATGTACAGACTATAGTTATACACATAATCGGGGCTTGCGGCGAATTATACAATAATCATTACCATACCAGGCCAACTCTACGATCACGCACGTCGTATTACGGTAACTAAAATAGAAAAGAGGAACGCACGCAGTCCCATGACGTTCATTTTTATCCACCATCTTCATCAGTTAAGAGTCATTCACAAAACCATTATATTCAAAATATGTAATTTTCTAACCATCCATTATTTTAAAACGTAGCTTTTGTATAATTTGCATGTTTTTACAGAGCGCGTACATAGCGGAAACATGAGATGCAAATGTCAAACTGCACTTTATGCACGTTTTATCGGAGCGGTTGAGAAGCAAAATTGTAGCCGTTTTCCGGGCGCAGTGAAATGTCGAGCGATGTCGTTAGCAAAGCCTCATTCAGCTGATACCTCCCCCGCTACCCTTCCAGCGTGCCGGAGATAACTATTTTCGCCTTATCCAAGATATTGCAAAGTGTGCAACTTTTTAAGTGCTTGTTTTGTCGTCAGCTTGAATGGCGGCAAATGCAATCAAATCTGAAGAACAGCTCAAATTTTCCATCAACGGAAATCGAAGTTTAAAGCGTAGGTACTACGGTTTTTAATATTTAGATATGGTTTACTGCCAGTTGCAGAGTGTCTTTCTTGTTATGTACAATAGGCGGAGATAGCAACGTCGTCTTTCGCTAAAATATATTGTCCCGGCTTGTGGCGCGCTCCGCACCCACACCCGCCACTGATATGCAAATAAGCTCCGGCAAAATCGTAAACCGTTTCTATCAGATAACGTAATTCGGAGCTAAAGTACACCGAGTTATAGTAATGTCACTGCCATAACTTCTCCAATCCGATGCTTTTGTTTTCGTTTTCTTAGGCATGAGGTTCATGATTGTACATTATTATGTTTTATTTATATATTTTTTTTTTACTTGTCATGGCATTGAAATACTTTAAAGCAAACCAATAACTGTAGATAGTAATTATTTTGCGTCAACATTGTCCTGCGCCATAACGATAGATGTTAGGTCTCATACATCGAGCATTTTCATTACACTTAACATGTGCAATACAATGACATCCCTTGTGGTCTAATTTACAGTTACCTAAATACACACATTTTATTTGTAATTTAATTATGTAATCGGCATAAAAATCTGTCCAGCAAGCAATTACGCAAAATAAATCGCAATTGAAACGTCTATGGTTTATGGTGATTGTTGCGAGGCAGCATTATGCGGGTGACAAATGTTCGCGATACGGGTGCGGCCGGTCTACCTGCGGCCTATCGGCCATCTTCAGTGGGCCTCTTCCTGCTTATCTGACGTAATACGTTACTCTGGAGAAAGTCCGACCTCGTGTCGCCAAAGGCAAAAATGTTCTCTAATACTTTTGTAACACAATATTTTATCTCGGTTGACTCATACGTTTGGACCTAATAGAAATGCTAAAATAAAACTATAAAAAGTCTTGTTAAAAATAGAATTTGCGCAATAATAATAATAATGATGAATTCGCTTAAAGTATTTTTGCGGTTATCTTGTTGACTTTGACCGAAAATCAAAAGATGTGTATTATTTATGTTTTTACTGATCTTTGCAAGAGTACGTTTATTATAATTGATATAATATCAGTCTAACTCATTACCTAATATAACCTACAACAAGAAGTAACTAGCTTCAACGATTCCTATGTGTGTGTCATAAAACATGTTAATCAACCTGCTCTATACTTAGCAAACATGACATTCTCACGAAGCTATCAAAAGAAAGCCAAGAGTACCCGATAATTGATAATGACGTGAATTATAAGTTAGATGAGCAAGTGTAAGTTAGAAACGCAATCTCCGGATAAGCCTCACTTTGACTTAATAAGTCCAGAATGATAATGACCGCCCACGGCGCCTGCACTGTCATAGAATGACACTCACAAGCCAAGTCATATCACAAGTTATATATTCTATGCACCACGCCCATGCCATGCGCTTTCAACGTTGTGATGTGAAGACAGCATTCATACTCGTTCATTATAATAGTTAATTGTTATTGTCATGTTGGTATGTGTTTATTAGAACGAAAGAAAAATCATTTATTGACCGTATAAATAACAAATTACACACCAAAAGCAGCAGGTAACATAAACATAGAACACAACAATTTTAAACTATACTATTACAAACACACAAAACGATAAGCAAAAGACAAAATGATACGGTCAAAAGGTCCCGCCTCAGCATAAGCTGCTGCACCGCCAAGCGCTGCAGTAACAATAGTTACTACTTTTTTTTTTGTGGAGTTTACTGGTGGGTTACGGTCCAATATCGCCATAGCTATGCTGGGCGGGAAGACCTGTGCCCTGCAGTGGGATTTTAGTAACTGATGAATTGGTTGCTTGAAAAATAATATTTTTTAGACGCCATCTTTGAGGACCTAACCCAAATTCGGGGTGGATCATTAATAAACAAATTAAACGATTAAAGCGATTTGTACCCTGATCACGATTAGCTATTCTAGAGTGAGAACTTATGTTTTGCTATTTTTAGGCAGGTTGTACCGCAAGATAGGCTACTGGATTCCCTAATTGTACTATGTACACGTCAAGCTTAACATGTTCATGGCACATCCTGCCTAGCAGCGATAAATAATAATAATAAATAAATAAATATCCATTGACATTCACACAGCGCCATCTAGCCCCAAGTTAAGCGTGAAGCCTGTATTATGGGTACTAAACAACGGATAAACATACTTATATACATTTTTCTTGTAAATACATACATATATACATAGAAAACACCCAGACCATACAAACAGACATGTTCATGCACACAAATGTTTGTACTGCCCGGGGATCAAACCCGAACCCTTGGTGTTGCAGTCGACTTCTCAACCGCAACACTAAAAGGGTCGACAAAAAAGCGATACAATAGGATACAGTTCAAACCTATCAATTATGGAAGTCAAAAATAATGCATATTTATAATTATTTCATTATACTTGTTCGACCAATGAAAAATACCGGAAATATCGATATATTTGTAATCCTGGAAACTTTTTTACCAAACGACTTGTAGAGTGTATTGCCTATTATTAATTTACATTTAGGGCATGGTTGTTTGCGCCTACCTTTATTATTATTGTTTATCCTGGCCTGCTGGAAGAAATCTCTTACAGATATAAGCTAGCCTTTACTTGTTTCTTTCTGTCTACTTGAATTATCATGCTATGTACGAATAAATAAATAAATAGAGTAAGTCGCCTCAATAAAATATCCACTAGACATGAAAACTGCCACAGAAATGCAAACCTTCACTACGAGTTTAAATTCCAATTTTAAAATACATATAGTCGTTTATTTATAGTGTTGAACTTTAAAAGAACCTTATGAATTTTAGTTCAATGACGTGTAAGTAAACTTGATGATTTCACATAACAGAAAAGGTATATTCCTAACCTTTTCTGTTATGTGAAATCCAGAATAATATTAATAAACTAAACGACGAATTAAAAATGCTTGAATTCTTAGATATAAGAACATATTATAATAAAACAAAGAGTTGTAGATACGCGCTTTTTTTAAAAACGAATAGGTATATTTTAAAGTAATAAACGATACATAAATTGTATTGAGACGGTTCGTAAGGCCACTGTTGGACAATAGAACTGATCGCAGGTAACATCCCAAGTAACACCTGTCACGTACAAACGTTCCCACAAAATAGAATAGTACAATTTTATTGCTTTCCCGGTTTTTATGTGCATATACAAAAAAAAACTTAAAATAGTTTTACAAGAAGTCTTTATAAGGCAGTGAAACTTAATAATTGACAAAATGTTATTTAAATCCCTTCCCCTTGGTACAATTACTATGACTTGTGGAGTCAACTTGGAGAAACGATACATTCGATGCTGATTCTAAAGTAGCAAATATTCGTAGTTGATTACCTCTCAACATGTTCTATTTCATAAAGTATAAAAACTACCTAGTGATACAATTAACCTCATCTCATATACAACAACTCTCATAAACAATAGTTATAATAGATAACCTCATAATAGTCGGGTATAGTGACTCATACACCAATTTATTAAAAATGTAGAGCGCCCGGGTACCGAATAACTTGCACATCCCATATTAATTATTCCATTCCACATTAGGGGCAATTAGATAAACAGGTATACCAAAGATGCAATTGCATTATTTAATTATGGCCTCGCGAATTATTCAGTAATCATGCTTTCCTACTACTTATTAACTTTAAAATTATTGTATTTAATTATTGAATACACAAAACATATTTTATTCATAATCTAGTGGTTTTATATGTGCACTTCTTTTATATATTGTATGGTATATAAAACACAATAAAAACCTATATTTTTGTATTCGAACATGTATACATTTATAGTGCCTATTATTCTAGAAAGGAAATGGTTCATTTGTTATCATTGTTTTAGGTTTACAATAGTCCTTTTCCGTTGTGCTCTACGTAGGGTGAACACACCATTTTATTTTTTGTAGTCTCTACTACTCTACCTGAACGCTCAGCGAAGGGTGCGAGCGTAGAATAGACCGGGAATGCCACATGTGGTAGAGCGCTTTACGATACCATCGTTTACTATAGACAAATAATTTTGTTATTATCTATGACACAATATTGTAACTGTACAAGAATTGTGTGTAATGCTGATAACTATTTACAGATCTAAATTTAAATCATGAAAAAGGTTTTGCGGATTCCAATTCCTTGTAAGATCACCTACGAGAATTACAGATGGCATATTAAGCTTTACTTCTATATCATCTTTTTTACGTCAAAAATAGCCATCCTAACCAGTCTTACCCTTATATATTTTTTACTTCTATTTTATGGCCCCTCGTTTAGAAGCGTCAACACAAAACAAAAACTACGTAGGACTAGCAATGCTTGGAGTCGGCTTTGTATCGAAACATTAACATCGGCGCAGGCGCATGTTAGAGAAGGAGGCAACGAGGTTGCCGGACAAGTTCGCGGCGCGAGAGTAGAGGGGCGCCGCTTGCCGCCAGTGCCCTCGCCGCGCGCGCCCCGTCACCACGTACGAGCGCTTGTCGACCAACCGACGCGCCCTCTGTAAACACTGCAACTAGTTACTGTTGCACTCCTCAGAAAACCGGTTCTCACCTTGTGATCAAAGTGGCACGATTGTGGTTTCCGTGATAAGTTCAGTGGCCGCCCGTTTTCTATGCCCAAGCCTGGATTCAGTGTATTTTTAATAAGTGCTTAAAAGTTATTACCATCATGCGATGATCTGTGAATGAAACTGACATTGGATTAAATTCTGTGAATTGACAACGGTAAGTGTCCAGTTATGTGTACGCGTATAATGTGTAAACCCAAACGCATAGGCGCAGGCTATTGTGAGGCGGCACAAACAAAAACTCGTCGAATAGGGGAGTGAAGGAGAGAGCGCCATTGTTGACACGGCAAGCAAGCGTGCCCGCTCCACGACGAGTCGACGACTCCGCCGAGTATTGTACAGTCAAAAGCACACTGTCTCTATCCTCTTTTGTTGTGTGTAAGCAGCGCTCTGGATGTAGGCTATCATTTGGAAAGTAGCAACGTGCTAATTATGAAAGGCCAATCAACTAGCACATATATGTGTATGTACATTGTTACGTATATAACATTAATCAGCAGACTCGTATATTATAGGTACACTATTTGATAAATTAACAAATTGCTATAAAGCGTTTAAGATAACATACCACATTTAGTTCCTTTAAAAGATAACAAAACGTGAAGTAGATAACTTTCTTATCTATTAATATAATAGGTACTAATTTGTACTGATTTTCACTTACCAGTTGTAAAAGAACAAAGAAATCAATATTTGAATGGAAAGATGTTTTTGTCATCTAAAAAATTTAAATAATTATCATTTTCGAAACCATACTGCCCACAAATGTCGAACGTATGTGCATTTTCCCCGGCCCAAATACATGAGTAATGCATCATGAATTCCCTTGATGACGTATTACTTCTATTAATAGAAGAAACAATTAAATTAGGTATAAATTAAATGTAATAAATGAATGCATTATCGCATCCTGCATAATTATATCTGAACTCAGCGTCATTCATCATTTGTCTGGATAATGAAGGATAAGGACACGTAGATGATATGAAATAACAGATGCTCTGGCCTGGCACAGTCAAATTGTTAAGTTTGTAATGAGAAGACGCGACAGCGGGTCGAGCTATCCATCACAGTAATTGACCACGTTTATGCTCGTTGTTAAAATCTAGAGCAGACTTATTAAACTTTTAAGAAATAGCCTCGTTTGAATAGGTAAATCTTAACGGAACATCTTACTGTCAGATCGTTTATTAGAACAACTTTTAAAGCTCACGGGATTCATGTAAAAAGTATATGAATTTATTATTGATACTACTGTGTAAAGCAAAGACGATCTCAAAATTTTGATCCAAAAACCAACAATTAAAATAACAACTAAGAATGAACATCTGCGGATGTAAACCTAAAAAGATTTATATACCAATAATTTTATATAATTAGGTATCGACAGTCAGACTCAAGTTTGTTGTGTATGTATAATAGTGTCAATGTGTTCCTTCCATGTATGAAATTGTTGAAGAAACATCCGAATAAATGTAGAGATGCTCTAGGCATTAGTTCGCCCCTGTACTGGTTTTTGGTTGTTACGGTGGTAAATAAATAAGAAACATTCAATTAGTTACAGTTTTTTGACTACCTATAATCATACCAATAGGTGCTGCTACTAACGCCATCTATGAATTTATGCGCGACTCAAACTTGCATGAATGGTTTGTAGAAACGTAAGCTACATGTGAATTGAATTCCTATCAAATTATATTATTATTGGATATTTGCTATAAAATGTATGCCGAATAGTATTCAGGGGAAGTACATACCTAAATTCTTAATACTCACCTTCTACCTAAATTTTAAAAAAATAAAAATTAGAGTCAGAAAGCATACTCTACATCTGTGACAGATATATATATACATTTTGATATTTAAGCTGTACTACATATAATTCACTATACATATATTTATAACACCTACGTTTAATGATGTAAATAAACATTAGCTTATTATTCAGTCAGAAAGCCAAAATGAAAAGGTAGATAGTATCGTAGTAGGTACTTTCATACACTTGTAACAAAGCGTAAAAGCATAATCTATCGTATCTTTCAAATTCCTATTCCGGCTGCGTATAAAAATAAAGCTACGGAAATAATATTTATCATGAATGATGTTCCGATCCACGTTCTAAGTCTCATCACGTAGTTATCCTTCTATCCCTATCACGTCGTTTTGTGAAACACATCTCACACGTGACGTCGCCAGAAGCAGCTATAAATTGTATGCTGATATGGAAAAATAGCGCAAAACTGTCTTTTATCGTCTTTGCGTAGACCTAGCCGTATGTCAGCCCGCGGCTTCTCAGCGGGGATTATTTATTGCGGTCGACAGAAAAAGAACCGCAGCTTCCCGGTTTGCGTGGGACCGGGTGGGACTTCAATGCGACTTGAGGTTCGCATGTCAACCGCATAATTGCAGCCTAGTTGACATTTTATATCTTTCACACACAACGAAAGCTCTCCACTGGACAACCACTTGAAAATATAATACTCAACAAATGTAAGTAATACAATGAAACTAATATTGATTTAACAAGAAATATCTTACACTTTCCTCTCGAGAATTGACCAGTTCTAACATTTTTATACGCAATACCCATACGTGTTTGTTGGTGCCTCTGTTCTTGCCATAAAATATTCATACGAGTACTTCCATTATATTTTGATATCACACTTATTTCGTATTCAATGTCAGTGTGCGATGTCAGTTCTATTGGGTATGTTTTTTCAACAACCCACTACCCAGTATTTTTTGTTTACTTACTGTAACACTTTTAATTCTAGAGTTTTGTTGCCAATTAATACTAAATAAAAAAATCGTGCCCATCATCAAACTTGTAAAAACGGTAAAAATACGAGTAACTTAGGTATACGTGTATACTTTCATTTATTGTGGTAAACAATATTTAACAAAATGTTTGTTTGACTGTAACTTATAAAACTTATAAGCATGAAACAGCACCTTGTAAAATCTATCAAGATAATGTAAAAATTCAAAATCGAGTTTGAATACATGAAGTTCTTGAAACCCTAGTAGACGGTTAACCAACATTGCTCAAACAAGTGCTATAAAATTGTATTTGCAGGAAGAAGCAATATGCCCATGCGATACTGCAACATGGTTTCGAAAGCACATTGGGATTTCGTTAAAATAACGACGCTATTACCTTCCGCTCGATAACCGCCCGTTTGTTTAGCGTAGTAATTGTGCCGCCAGATCGGGCGTCGATAAATTACAGGTTCGAAGCGTAATATACAGCGATGGCGGTATTCACCCTAACAAGTTTCGTAGAACAGCAATCGGACGGAATGCAGCACACCCAAACAGATGGATGGAGGAGCGTGGGTATTGTGTTACATGGCATGCAGCGCGCCTTTGTGTCCCATCTGTGCAAATGCACACCACGCCTCCTGTTACATTTAATCCTCAACCCTTTTAGTTGCGCTTCTCGCATTTGTGACAAGTGTGCTTACTGCATTATCTTCGGTAAACTGATTTTAAAGGGTTACAAAACAATCGATAGATATATAGTATTAAACTGTGTGGCCTTGCCTGGTGTTAAGCAACGACGATGCCTTATATGGAGCACGTTTGCCAAGGTACATTGAATCTTGGTTTAAAAATCCCAGGTTGTACTTTTCATAAAATACAGATTTATATGGTAATAATGATATTTTATCATGATATCTATTTTCCAGCCACCCTGTACATAGCTATTCCAGAAGTACAACAGTTGCAGGAGTATCTAACTAAGATATGATTGAGGTACTCTAAAATGGTCTTCCTTGGGTTACCTCTATCAATTTATGGGTTTCTCGTCCTAACTGCACTGGTACAATTTACGCATGTATAATATGCATATATTTGACATTTGCTAACAATTCCACTACGAGGTGAGGTTGATTTAGAATCTTCAAGATAAAGACTGATTGCCTATTACAAAAGCTATGTAATGACCGGTGTTGAGCTATTTTGCCCAATATAAACCAGTAAAAATTGAAGTATCAATATACGATAATTTAACCTCTGTATGCGATTAGCATTGTTCTCTGGCATCATATCATTATTTGGAGATCCCCGCAGACTTAATGAGCACTCATCAATAATGGATTATCTTTGACTTCACTAATAATTCGACGGTAAAAAGCGGAACAGCTGTAACCAGCAAAAAGCAGAGTTCCCCGGAGCCAAAAAAACTTTTCAGATATCTGAATAAAATCGCACTTTTTTCATTATTTGCCATACTAATGCCTTTTTTTAACCGAATTGTATTATTTATCTTTTATCTATCTAAGTAAATACATAGAACCTAACTACTTAAGTCTATAGTAGGTACTAAGTAGTTTGTTTGTGTTGGTTACACTGTATATTTTATTATGCCAAAATGCTGTTAATGCGACAGGTAAATGTATAGGGAGCTTTGAATCAAGTACTTTGCTTTGAAGTAAAAGTGGTGTAATCGCTAAGGACATTGCAAGAAAGAAAATAATTTTTATTCAAATAAATCTGTTACAGATTCTTTTGAATCGTCAATTGTTACTATTATCATATTTTTTTGTGACTCTACCACCGGTTCGGAATAAGTAGGATCTTCGAGAAAAGCCGGCATGAAACTCGAGTTACTCTTTTAATCATTTTATCAGTGGTTACAGAGTTTTGTCATTTACCTACATAGCTTTACAATAATTTATAACAAAGATTTTGTAACTGGAACACTATGTGCAAGACCACATCTTTATCCGATAAATATCGTCTATTGTATAGTAAACTTTTTTCATGAGGGTTTTTTAAATCTTTAATTTAAACTGGTGAAAGGGCTTTTGTTTCTTAAGACATCAATCAAGTCATCATATAATATAACGTAGATGTACATATAAACATATCACATGACACGAAACAGACAATAAGTTTTTGAAAATGTTCAACTGCATCATGAACTATATATTTAGTGTTGAAATTGTTATGTCAATACCAACGTCTAAGATATATAAAAGATTAAGCTGAAATAATAAACCTGGCCTAGAAGTTAATGTTTTAATCAGCACTAAATATGCTCATGTCAACGTAGAGATAGTGTATTAATAATTCCTAGGGCTGACTAATGCTATATGACACAAGTCGTTATCTTTATAGCAAAGTGCATAACTGTCTTAATGTGTTGATATTAAGAGGCGTGCGAATATTTTTGATTTAAGAATATTTATTCTTGATGTGTGTAAAAGCATTTGATATTAGTAAAATAGCGTAAATTGAGCCTTATCTATAGCCAAATATAATATAAATATTCACTGACATTGCGCCATTTAGCCCCAAGTTAAGCCTGAAGCTTGTATGACGGGTGTACAACTGATAAATAAACTTATTTTTTATTTTGTAAATACATACATTTTATACATAGAAAACACGCAGACTAATACAAAATGACATGTCCAATGTTCATGCACACAAATGTTTGTAGGCACGGGGATCGAACCCGGAACCCTTGGTGTAGTAGCCGACATCACAACCTTTACACCAAAATGGTCGTCAATAATAAATAATAATATCCTTTAGCTTTCAAAAGTTGCAATGGTAATAATCAGAATTCGTAAAGCATAAATTTTCTAAAAAATCCATGTTGCTGATTCGATCGACCTGATTCACAAAGTACACGGTTCGTTTACCGTTACCACTCCTGGTATATATATCATAGCTTCTTGGCAAAACCAAAATAAACTCTACCAACTATATTATTATTAGGAACGTGATAACACGTTTTCAGTTACTCTGTGAAGGTGGCGGGCAGTTAACGGTACCAGGTGCGTTGGCTCATTATAATAACAAATATATACTGAGATCCCAACTTGTTGATAGGTCGTATTTTTTACTACTTTATTTTATAACAGGTTTTATTGTTACATTATTTCCAATATTGTCAAGAATATTAATTTAAGTAACGTTAGTTGTACTTTAAAAATAATTGCCTACATCTTTCAACCTATCATCAACTCTACATTTAAAAATGTAGAGTTCTAAACCTTTAAGTAATTTTTAAATGAATGACATCATTAAAATAAATTAATAAATAATATAAGGAAATCATGGATATGTCAAAATGAATGATTTACTATTTTCTTGTAAAAATAAATATAAGTACAATTTCATAATAAACAATTAACCTTGTCTCCGTACTACCAATTAGTTTGTTAAATCATGTCATCATTGTCACATTACAATGTTGTGAACCTAATGACCTAACAAATTATAAATAAAACCCAAAACCGGCTTCGAAACTAACCCTTCTTTCCGAACGCAGACGACAGTCTGTAACTAGTGGAAGCTTTACAAAATTGTAATTTTCATATACTAACAACTTAATGACATACATGTCACAAACGCCAGCCACAGTATAAACGTAAACCATTTATAACCCATCCTACGTTATCCAGTTTACGAGAGCAATTCAAAATAAAAGATAGGGATAAAAAATGCGAATGACTTGCAATAAACCGTATCGATACGTAAAAGGTGGATTAAAACGATATCGTTACAAAGTGACGCTGTAATCGAGACAGGACAATCGGGTTCTCCTTCTCACGATCATGGGAATAGTTAAAAAATATAAAAATGCGAATCCTGAATGTGCGGATGCATACTGCGTGCGTCGAGCCGTGTGAACGAGAACCAGAATGGTCGAGTGCGTGCAGCGACATCCTTCGGTGTAATTATTACTAATTACGTATTCCAACAAACATTTCCAACTAAGTATATATATTTAATTTAACTAAATAAAGGCTCTTTATCCACCTATAGGATAAATTAAGGTAGATAAAATTTGTTTTTTTTATTAATTAAAATAAACAAAATTATAGCACCAAAAATTCAAATCGAGTCTATGTAACTTTAAGCAGAAACAGTAAAATTCAAAATATATTGCAAATATCAAAATACGATAAAAAAATTTAACAGCCTCTATTTATCATTACCTATGATAAATGATAACGATAAATTATTTTAATGTGAAGGTAGCATTTTTACCAATATACAAATTCAAGTGTTAGAAGCTGACACAAACTTGTGACATTCGGACATTGGGTATCTCTGACAGACAAAAGCTCCTATCACCCAACTAGGCCGTTTACTTAGTTGCGTCTTCAATCACATTATAGAAAGATATTCGAAACAGTCACATTGACCAAACATTTTCTTCTTTTCTAGTGGCATGTGGAAGATGGCGAGCGTAGAAAGAAGACGGTTCTAAGCCATAATGGCGGTTGCCCGCGCCGTTTTAGTACTACTCGCGTCTACGGCCCAAGCTTGGATGCCGGATGCCAACGCAAGAATACATGTTAAATATGGTAAGTTTTCTTATGCATATATTATATTTAATTACAGTCGCGCCAAACTAATGCTGTTCGATTACTATTATACACTGGAACGAGAATCAAACTCGGTATTCTCCGCTTTTAGAGTCTAATGCTCTGTTGATAGTAGTATACAAGCTACTAATAAACAAACGAAGGTCTGAAGAGCCGAAACAAAGTGACAAATAGACTATATGACAAATCTGTAGCCAAAACAACAACAATTTTATGTTTTCTCAGTAGGACTGAACAAAGGGTTGAGGCCAAGGGCCAGTTCTTTCTAACATTCTCACCCAGATGCAGGTTCCCTGCATAAAATTCAAATTCAAAATTCTTTATTCAAATTAGGCTTACAAAAAGCACTTATGAACGTCAAAAAATATACATAAATATAATAAAAAACAATTAAAAATACTAAACTAGAAAAATGTATTTTGATGCTTTGAAAAAAAAGCGCTTCAGTGGATTGGCCTGTTGAGAAAGAAGCACCCAAGAAAACTGTATGTTTTCTTTAAATTCAGCTATTTAAAAGTATTTTTGTGATAATAATATTTATAGTTCTTGACAATCTAAGTTTTCGGAAACAGTTCTGAAAATATCATACCAAACATATAGAAAAATAGTGGTAATATGCAAGTCATGATATATAACAATACACAAGTAAATATTTACTTACCTACTGTTTACTGACTTTGCCTGCTTAAATTCTTACATTTCGTGATTTTTCTGTTAGCAACTCACGCTAGAGTCACTCTCCCACAACTTCATAAGGTCATCTGTATTACAAAATTATCAAATTATACTACGCAATATTTTAAATAAATAATAATAATAATATTCACTCACATTTATACAGCGCCATGTAGACCACACTAAGCATTTAGCTCTAAGATGTGTACTAAACACGGATAAACATACTTTTATTACTTAATCAATATTTCTCTTTGTTTTGTAAATATATACGTAGAAAACACCTAGACCAATACAAACAGATATGTCCATGCACACAAATGTTTGTACTGTCCGGGGATCGAACCCGGAACCCTTGGTGTGAGGGCCGACATCTCAACCATTACACCAGATGGGTCTATATATATAGATAGAACTAAGTAACAATTGCATAAATTATTCCATTAATTGTATGTACTTAATTATGTTTATTGCCATTACTACTCTTATAAGCGCATTGGATTACATCTGTTTGTTTAAAAGATAATGTATTAAATAAATAAAGTACCCATCTATAGATGTAACGAAAACAATGCAGATAAACCTACCAGCAGCCTTAATATTTTATTTATTTAGTACAAAGTAGCCCTGTTATTTATAGACATATTTATCACCTACGCTCTACCAACACCGATGTCTCAAACTAGTTTTTTAATTACTTCATTACATTGTTATAAATATCAAGCTTGTTAACTCATTAAAACCTAAGCAAACGGAATATAGGAAAGCTTTTAAATTTTGAATATATCATTTTTAATTAAGCCGCAATTAAAGAAGAAATCCGGTTAAATTGTCCCTAATTAATTTTAACTTCGTGACTCTTTACTATCTTGATTGATTTCTCAAAAAAAGTTGTGTAGATAAGCTTTAAACAGGAAATTGATAAGGTATGTTTTGCTTTATTGTCTAAGTCCCTTTTTATAACTGTAATGGTATATCCAAATCCAGATGTGGTAGCCGAACACGTGAGAATTTCCCAACCAATTGTTATGAAATCGCAAATCTTCCTTGTTTAATCGCAGCACAATGGGAACATTGTTCGTTTTATCTGCACGCAAAGGTTTTATCAGAGCCAATAAAAAAAAGAGCCAACCCAACCGTACTCAAATTTTAAGTCTTCATACCTACATCATTTTAGATCTGATAGTTAGATCAACAATCAATGGTAATTCGTAACGTGCTCTTCATCGATAAATAGCGCAATATGGTTTGTCCAACAAAAAAAACGTATATTGCATATCATGCCAACTCATTTTCAACATACATAATTACTTGGTCATGCTCGTAATATCATACTGTTTTAGTTAGGGGTGCGCTTAGTTGTATCATGTCTCTGTGACCCCGTTAAACTTTAATGAATTGATTTGTTACAGGCGATGAAGCTTCAGAGCAGTTCGTGGGCAACGCATCGGCGCCACATCACTTCCGAATTCTAGACAAAGACAACTTTTCTATTATTGTAGGCGGCAGGTGAGACAACTTTTGCTTAATTCTCAAGTTCATCGGTACAAACATATAGAGGCGTAGTTACCTACACCATTTCAAATTCATTCATGCCATAAAACGCTAAGCGTGTCGATTACGCAACATTAACATCGAATAGAGTAATTTCCATAGAAGGTGCTCTCAGGAATATCAAGTCGTATTTGGGCAGGTGTCGTCGCAAAGACCGGTCCACAGATTTTCCGTGCAAAGCTGCCTTGTTAAAATGCGCATATTTAATTGCAATCATCAGTTTTGTTATTATAATCAATAATATTTTATTTCGTTACAGGAACACCGTCTACAACCTAAGTCTCTACGATTATCAGAAAATGTTGAACAGTAATGCATTTTATAAGTCGACACTATATTCCTGACATTGGTATACAGCACAATTTATATGTACGTCAGCACAACAAACATTTTCCAGCAAACAAAACCACGATATTAATTTTTTTGGAAAATTTGAATTACCGAAACTTTTTATCAAACATTGGAAAAGCAGTGTTGAAAATAGGGAATCTCCGGTAAACATTATCAGAGCTTCGATAAAAATCCGGGACAAAGATCTGTATCTTATCTGTATAACAAGTGACTGCTGCGGTAGCGATTAAACACTTAAGATTGATCCGATAATATATTTTTTCGCGTTAAATATAGACTACCTGCGACGAACCACGCCACACAGATATTAACCCAGCCCTGGAAATTTCAGGTTTATATATCTTACGCAAACAACTAATACTATCCGTTAGCATATGCACCTCTTGGTGCACTCACGGAGTTTATTCTTAGTTACAAGCCGTTTAGCTCGGCTTGCACTTGGGTTTGCACTGTTTGTTTTCACAACACATTTGTTGCAAAATTGGTTCACAATTCATCTACGAATGTAAAGGAAAATAGTAAATTAGACCAAATTAAATAAAGGTTTGAAGACTCATGTGCTGTTACACCAAGAGTTCCGGGGTCTGACCCCGGGCAGTACAAACATTGGTATACATAAATATGTTCCTATGTATAATATGTATGTATTTACAAAAAGAAACTATCGAAGTCGATATGTTTACTAGTTGCTTATCTAGATGCTTCTTTGCCTTACAAGATGTACTAGGCAAAGTGAAAGCATGAGATTACGAGGACATTAATTGTTAATCTGCACTACCGTAAAGAGTATTAGGCCTTAGTCGCCCACGCGGGCCCTGTGCGCATTGGTCGACTTCATGCACAACCTTTAAATCTCTTCGCAGGCATGTGCAACTTTCCTCACGACGTTTTCATTCGCTGTAAGAGTATCGAATAACCGAACAAAGAATTAAAAAAAATGGATAATTATTTCGTACGTGGCGGGATTTGAACCTGCACTCTCCAGATCGGAGGCAACAGTCCACACCAATGAGCCACTGACTCTACATATTAACTATATGAAATGTATCCAAAGCCCCAATTAATACCAATACAATGTAAGCATAAAATAAAAATACAAAACCCACGCGGCGTAGTGCGCAAGGTGTTTGGCAGGTTGCCATCTGCGTGCCGTTATTGCTAAAGTTTCGCCAGTCAAAACGGGAGGTATTCTATACAACTCGCAACATGATTTAACGAAAATTCCTAAGTTGTAACATGTAAATCTAAAACACAATGGCAATAAATTTACACAAAAATTATAATCATTCGTCATTTATGAATTTTACCATATTTGAAGTGAGAATATACATAAATACCTACATTTCCTGTAGTTACTGCAAGAAGGAAGTATTAGAACTTCTTGATTATTTTGTTTTTTTTTTATCACAAGGGACATATTATTTACTCGATAATACATAGTCAAAATCAAAATATATTTATTCAATTTAGATCCATAAAGAACACTTATGAATGTCAAATTCGATTCTTCCACTGGTTCGGACTCTTTTTATCTACTGAGAAGAATCCGGCAAGAAACTCAGTAGTTCCTCTTTAAAAAATAGTTTGTAAATGTTTACAATATATTTGTTTATAAAATTTCATCAAATATTTGTACACATCAAGATCCTATGAACAACCTAAAAATATCAAATGATGATATAAAATTATTAAGTTTCAAAAACTTTACTGAGCAAATAATTTAAAAAAAAATGGTGTAGACGTGGAATCAACATGTCTAACAATCCTTATCTTTTAAGTAATCTTCTATGTCAAAGTAACCTTATGTCATTAAGTGTGGTAGTTTATCTAATATTTGAATGTTTAACTATAATACAATGTTTATAAAAAAAACCCACAAAAGACTTTCTAACCTTACGAAGTCTAAGATTTGGAACGGCAAGCTTGTATTTAGTCTTACTGTTAAAATCACGAACATCAGTTTTTAGAAAATACATGTAAATTATTACGTCAACAATATTCTGTATATAGAAAGGTAGATACGCCATCCTCAAAAAGAAACCGCCGAAGAGTGTACAGTTTGTACTCTTTTGTTTAGGTAAATGTGTTCGAAATTCGAAATATGTGTATGTGTGCTGTCACTGCATTCGGAACACTTTTTTCGATTGTTTTGTGAGCACGAATCCATACTTTTTTACATCATTGTATTACGTACATACATTTTACAGTCAAGAATGTATTGATAATGTGAAAATATTTATTTACATAATTCTCTGCAGTCCCCATAAAAGTAGGGCATAGGACATTACACATTGAAAATAGCTAAACTAGATAAGCCTCGCGGTCTCAACATCCGTTAAATGCCTTATCCATCTTATACGTACGTAATAATTGTATCGAGTTAAAAAAAATGTATTTATATAATGTATTCTTACCAACACTTGAAAGCTTGTAACTGAACCTTGTCAAAGCTCACTTACGTAACGTCTCTCAATATTTCACTTATATACATACATTGATCGGTTGCGAAACGGCGTTATATTGAAACACGGCAAGCAAATAAATATTCTTGTTGTTCCACGACTCAACCCGTTACTTAAACACCGCCTACACTGTTTAAGTCACAATTTTTGGCATAAGGATAATATTTGAAATACCTTTCATTTAAAATAAGTATAGATACGATAAAATGCTTACGTTTGCATTTAATCATGTTTGCCTATTTTATTTTCGACAATTTAATCATGACGTAGAACCGATGGCCGATGGGAGGAAAGGTTCTCGCGTGGCGTCCACGTAACGGAAAGCGAAGAGTAGGCCGACCCCCAACCTGATGTGCATAAGACCTGGTTAAGGTGGTGAGTAGCAGATGGATGTCAACCGCTAGGGATCGGCCGCGTGGAAATTATTAGGGGGGGCCTTCGTTCAGCAGTGGACATATTAGGCAGTAATAATGAATCATGACGTATTCTGAAGTGGATGGGGATTAAACAATAGGTACCTAGGTATCATATCAATAACTATTTCTCTTTGAAAATTTTATTGGATAAAGTTTAAAATTATGATTAAAGCGTAGTTAAATTTTGTAATGTACCTATATATTTCTATTGCAGAGGTTGGAGTGGCAGTCAACGGATGCACATAGAGAATTATGTCAGTTGAAAGGCAAGTCGGCTGACGAGTGCCAGAACTTCCCCCGCGTCGCTGCTAGGTCCCACGGACGCTTGTTGGTATGCGGGACAAATGCTTTCAAACCTCTATGTCGTCGATACGCTAGTCACTCAACAAGTCACCATATCGAAGAATTCGACGGATCAGGTCGCTGCCCTTATGACCCTCAACACAACTCCACAGCCATTTATGCTGGTAAGACAAATAACTGAGTATACCGTATAATCATCTGTGTGTTATTCTATAATATTATATATTGTACAATAACAGCGTGACATTTAACGGGTTTCATAATAATTTCTTGCATTTACCGTGATCACACATTAATTCACGTTGCGATGATCATTTCACAAAGAGCGCAAAACTGCACGCGCGCATCTCTCGGAGGGGCTGCGCCGAGCACGACGCCGCGACGCCCGCGATACCAATCGATTTATTACCTTTACAGTTAACTATTGCAAGTCAGGTACAAAATGCCGTTTAATAAACTTAGGCCCGTATTCTAGAACGAGACTAAGCGTTGATCTTTACTTAATAGAGTTAGAAAGGGATAGCACTCTATATGATACATAGCGGCATCCCTTTCTAACTCAATTTAAGTAAAGATCAACGTTGAGGCTCGTTCTAGAATCCGGGCTTAATACATAAATCGATCAGTAGTAGGTAACCACTATTAGAGTATAGTGCTGTCTATTCTTCAAGCTAATTGTAACAAACCGCAATTTAAATAACACTTAGTTGTTACCATTTCATGACAGCTACACTGTTTAAATGCATCAGCCATGATTAAGAAACATTAAAACATAATTTCGTATTTAACAAAACAACTGTAAAATCAATAAGGTACTTGATAATTATCAATCAAATCGACCTACGTGCTGCTTTAAGTGAAATCTTAAATATAATTATTATTCCTATGTTTTAGATGGGCAACTGTACACTGCGACAGCGGCAGATTTCTCAGGGACCGATCCGCTTATATACCGGGAGCCTGTTCGTACGGAAAGATCGGATCTTCGTCTACTTAACGATCCATCATTTGTAGGAGCGACTGCAACTACCAGCCATGTTTACTTCTTTTATAGAGAGACTGCTGTAGAATACATGAACTGCGGGAAAGTAAGTATATCATTGATAGTAAATAAAATCGCGCTCGACTTGGCGGGGGCACTGCCGTGCCCCCAGATCTATAACGTACACTACATGAACCAATTGTAAAACAAAATGTGTTTACAGGCGGTATATTCAAGGGTTGCCAGGATTTGTCTGAACGACAAAGGCGGGCCACATACTTTTAGCGACCGATGGACATCCTTTTTGAAAACACGACTCAATTGCTCGATGCCTGGGGAATATCCTTTTTACTTTGACGAAATCCGTACGTATTTTATTGATAATAAAAATTTTTAGATGCTAAAATCTCCATTTCAATATTTTCTAACAAATAAAATATGTATTCTTTCAGAGGCAACTACTGAACTTATCAATGGAATCTACGGTAGTGGTGGTAACAGAAATGATATAGTATACGCAGTATTCACTACACCCCAAAATGCCATTGGCGGGTCTGCTGTCTGTGCTTTTGCCATGAGAGATATTATCGATGCATTCGAAGGACCATTCAAAGGTCAAGAAAGTATGAATTCCAATTGGCACCACTTGAAAAGGAAAAAGTACCATCCCCACGACCTGGGTCTTGTGTTGAGGATAGTCGAACTCTTTCGGATTCAGCAGTTAATTTTATTAAAACGCATCCACTTATGAACAGGGCTGTACCTTCATTTTTAACAAGGCCTCTTCTCATAAGAGTTAGCTTACAATATAGATTTTCAGCAATTGCTGTCCATCCTCAAGTTCAAGCAATGAATGGAAACAAATATGACGTTATTTACGTAGGTACTGATGATGGAAGGGTAATCAAAGCCGTGAATGTGGCTTCAAATGAAGGTGTAATTGATGCCAGTGATGAATATAACAGAAGTCCTGTAAGAACAGCTGTTATATCAGAAGCCCAAGTTTTGCCTCAAGGCGTGCCTATAAAGCAAATGCATGTAGCACTAACAACAGAAAAATTAATTGTTGCATCAAGTGATATAATAAAATCTATTGCTCTGTCACACTGTGGGAATGTGCACACCTGCAGGTATGTTTAATGTTACTTATATTATAAGATGTGTTAGACACCTATATGCCTATATATGTTGTATTTACTCTTTTAACCGGTAAGATTCCAAACATAAGAGAAAATCGTTTCCGAAGACGGAGTTAAAGGATTGAAACTTCATTTTAAATTATAAAAACAGTGAATTCATTACCTTTTTTTTGCAGAGATTGTGTATTGTTACAAGACCCTCACTGTGCTTGGGACGCTAAACTGCAACAATGCTCCTGGGTTGGAAACAGACAATTCCCAAATCCGGAAAGATTTCTGCAAAACGTAGAGTTCGGAAAGACTGATATTTGTAATAAGCTACCACCCCTTATGTCTGGAGAACGAAACAGCAACAGAAGTCCTGGTACAAAGAAACCTTCACTGCCAGAGTCAGACATACGCCAAAAACCAGATGATATACAAAACGAGATTCTTATAGAAGTAGTTGAAACAAATGTTTTATCAGAAGATAAATCACCAAGCAACAACAAACATGAAACAGGTAAATAGTTGAGCTTGTGTTTTTATCAAAGGCATGTAAATTGGTACATGACGAGATTGCTTGAAGTAGTAAAGTTCAGGTTAATCAAACAAGTTAATCTTTTCAGATTCTCTAACAGTCGAAGCTGCCGACGGAAACATATACAGCGCACAGGCATTACTTACAGCTGTAGTTGCATCGTGTTTGGTGACCCTTATGGTCGGTTTCGTCATTGGGTATCTTTTTTCGAGGCGATTTCGCCACCCATTTTTTACCGATACCTCACCGTTCAATGAACAACATAATCATTTGAACAGGTACATTCCACCTATTCCTACCACAACATATAGACTAAAATATCCATGTTTAACGTACGGGAATTGTAACTATAACATGATCTGTTAATTTCTTTCAGATTGAGTCCCTTAGAAACACCGCTGAACGCAAACTCCGCGTATATGCCTACCCGTCCAAAAACGTGAATATGGTTGCAAATGTATGCCCTCTTGCAAAACAATAATTTGCATATGGATCTAGGGAAAGACCGTACTCTCGACCTGCGAAACTCAACAGAGTCCTCGACAAAGATCTCAAGTGTGGAACCTTACAAAAAGTGAAAAAGACTTACATTTGAAAATATCTAAACAAACAATGTATGGATCCATTAATAAGTGATTGAGACAATGTATATACGCGCCGCGTGTGCCAAGTCTTCCGAGTACCTCGACTAGAACTGTTCCATGTGCATGTGTGGTATCTCTGTTGGTGTTTGTGTAAATATTGTTGTTATTACGTAATTGTACAGTGCAGTTATAATAATAAAAACTTACAATACCGCTACTCAGATAGAGAAGAATGCATTTATAATAATCACTTTGAATCCACAATGTTGAAAAGTGGACAGACTAATTAATACATGAGCTAACTTCAGATATATATTTGAACAAGTTTTAAAATGCTCGACTTCAATGTAGTATTAGTGTTTTTTTACATTCCATGATCAATTAAGTATATTAAGGTCTCAGCACAGCTATTGTAAATAAACAATGTGTATATAAAGTTAATTTAAGAGTTTAAAGTGCGGCCATGGCCCATATTTTTAGTTGGTTATTTTGAAAAATCTTATAGTAAAATGTCCGATTATGTAGAGCTTGTCTTTTAAATTTGTTGTGACTGTTGTGTCTTATTTGTATTTTTTATCTATATCTGTGGCACTTTATATCCCTTTGAGTTTTATTTACTTATGTAAGTTTTGTATGAACTACTTTTAATTGAATACGTAAATAAAATGTATAAAAGTTACAATTATTTTATAACATTCATAAAAGTAAAATGTTCCAGAGCTAAACCTATACATATTGTTAAACAATAATGTTGATGATATAATGATTATATATAGCATAAATTGCTGTGCTAAATGCATAGTGCCTTGTAGGTTGCCAATTTAGTGCCTAATGTAATTTAGAAAACAGCAAAAATATATAAATAATGTGTTAATTAGACCCTTTTAACTTAAGTTGACCTTTAATGAACTGAGTCAAGCTTGACAAGCTTTGTAAATATAGGTAAACTATTGGACTTGTTAGAAAATGATTTCTAGATTATTTAATTGGTTTAAGTTGAACTACACAGAACATTATGTCCATAATGAATGAGATTAAATAGCATGTAGATTCAAACACTGATTGAAAAAACCACCAGATCTAAAAATCTAATATTCCCACCGTCAAATAATCAAAGTCTGTTAAGTTAATCAGAAATTTTATCTTTCTGTAAATACCTGCTTTAAAATCAGTAAGATGATATGATAATTTAATTATAATATTTTAATTTGAAGCTAAGCATTATTACAGTAATAGATTTATTATCAAATATGTTTAAAATTTTGATATTATTTTTTGTCACTAAAGGCAGCTATTAGAGTAATGATCAAACTGTGTACATGCGCTAAATTCATTCATTGAATGATATTCAATATTTTATTTATATTTTTTATATTACAAAAAAATCAATTTAATACTTAGCAACATTATTAATTTCCCATAATAGGGGAGAAATAAAAGTATTATTAAATTATAATGTGTTTTCTTTCCTCAAAAATCATGAAATGTGCTCTCCATATCAATATAGTTTATATAATTACACAAGAACTGCCGCTTTTCTTGAGCACTTTTAACAATACTTTTATCTATTGTGACACCATCATTACATAAAATGATTTCTTGTTTGATATGTGGACAGCCTTCATGAAGCAAAACAAAATTGTGTAAAACGCAAGCCCCACATAGCAAAGATACCACAGCTTCAGGTTTCAAAATATCCATATTGTTCAATTTGACAAATTTTTCCTTTAGCATCTCAAATGCATGACTTATATAACTATGTGCTCTCCAATGTACATCATTAAATTTCATTTCTTCACTTGTTAACAACTCTTCACTAGAAAATGGTGTTATAAGGTTCTTGCGTAGTTTATATTCAACATCACCAAGTATATGATTTTCAAAATCAACAAAGTTTTTTAATTCTCTTGCTAATGGACTGTCTTTGAATACTTTGCTCTTCTTTGTATTCCCAATATCACCTACATATATATCCATAAACATAAAAGATTCATCACAAACAGCTTGCAACATAACTGTCCAGGAATCAATGTTACCTTTTTTCTTGCGCCTCAAACCAAATTTAAAACGGCATGCATCAATGAAACCAACACAATTAGGGAATTGTATCTACTATTTACTTTTACTCTAGTAATATGCTGATCTTCCATTGATGGCCAATTAATAAAATGGTATCTTTGCTCAGCCAGCAATGATGCCATTTCATGAAAAATGTAAGACACAGATGACTTGTGTAACCCAAATAAATTACTCACTTCATTGTAGGATGCATCACTAGTCAATAACCATAGAAATATATGCACTTTTTTCTCAAGAGGCACTATGCTGTTTTGGCTCTGGTATTGCTCTTTCAAATAGTTTGTTAAAGCCTGAAATGAAAATAAACACTATGTTAGAATGCATTCAATAAGTTTTATGATGCGAATTGAGATCCAATCATATAAAAGTGACAAAGATTTTGTGTGAACTCCTTATTACTTGTAGCGTCTCTAAATTACATCTATTCATTTGTGTGTAGATTAGTCACAATCATATTCACTGATATAAAAAACATCGGGCTTCAATTCAATTTACCTGGACGGTCGACTTTTTCATTTTAAAATTAGCTATATAATCTTCCTCATCAAAGTTTAGAACCACATTTTCATAATGTCCATTACTTTTTTGGCTAAATAGCGAAACATCATCTTCCATATCTTCTGCTTCTATTACATGAGCAAATTCTTCTCGAAGGGCGTCGTGAAAACATTCATATTTTCACTATTTTCATGAACAACATTTGCTACTGCCATGACTAGTCTATTTAATGTAGACACACTATCACTATCGAGAAATAATTCGGTAATAAATTCTTTTCCAAAGGAATCCATTTTTATGTCTTAATATTGTTTAAACAGAATTTATTTTAAATGTAAATAATTTACAAGAACATTGGCTTTAAAGTTTACAAATAACACAGTATAAGACTAAGATATACCGGTGACAGCTGTCAATTAAAGAATTGTTTAGTGACGTCCTCAGACTACAACTGTGAGAAGACATGAAATAACTATGACACAGTCGTGACGATTTTCGAAAGCTGTTAATAAGAAATGGCGGATTTTATTAGGGATGGCACCTAATAATATCGAGTAAGTTTCCAATTAGGTACTACACATATTTTAAGGTTCTTTTTGAGTGAAATATGTAGGTTATGTATGACTGTGCTCCGCCATATCTCAGTCGGATGGCAAAAATGTGTTAGTATACTTTATCGCACTTCCGACTTTTACAGTAACATAAAGATGTATGAATATAGAAGATATGAAGAAGTGGTCGGTGGAAGAAAAGGAGTTATAAAAAATTGTTGGCGTCTATCTACGCTTACTACATATTTACCAGCAGTTAGAAGTCCCGCCTCTTACTTTATATACTCTTTGAACTGTGAGTTGTTTGTGTTGTGACCGAATGAAAAATCTTCATTCGTTGATTCATTTTCAGACGCATAGGTTGGAATTATCACATATTTTAATATTATTATTTTTGTATGACCTTCCCACACGCACTTGGAAGGATACACATCTGGGAAAGAACTTGAAATGATGGTTTTTAAACTACAGTAAAGTACTGATACGATATGAGTACTTTTAATCGATACTTGATTATAAAGTATCGATACCAAAAATACTTAGTATCGGATAAAAGTATCGAGTATGTATTTGTATTTAATCATATCGTTTCATCTCTATTTTGATTTGAACTATGAAAGAAAGTTTGACGTTGACGTCTACTCAAAAAAACATTTTTTAAATTTTTATTAGAAATATTTTAAACAAACTAAAATCACCAGACAATTTCCAAAACATTGTTATGTGTTCACCCTTATTTTTTGTTTGATATATAAAGATACTAACTCGGCGATACTTGGAAACTAAGGCCCATGGCGAATGTTCAAGATATCGCATGTTCCTGTGATACAAAAGACAGGTTTGTATTTAATATTTGTTTAGTTTTACTGGACTTTTCTTTATGTAACAAAAGAATTTCCTATTCCAGTTACAGGGGAAAAGCTTATTTATCCTGCTGCAAACAGAAATAAAGAACCAATACTGCAAGTTCTGAAAAGGTTTATAATTGAAAATGACAGTGTTGAAGAAGACAGACCTATATTTTTAGAAATTGCATCAGGTTCTGGTCAACATATAGCACACTTTGCTCCACATTTTCCGAATGTTAAATTTCAACCTACTGAAGTAGATGAGGGTTTACTAGGAAGTATAGCTCACTATGCCAACCACTGCCCAACAAAGAACATTCTCCAACCCTTGTTACTGAATGTATGCAACAAACTTTCTGTTTATGGTTATAGTGAAAGTTCTATTGATTACATATACAATGCAAACATGATGCATATAAGTCCCTATGAATGTACTATTGGTTTATTTGAAAATGCAGGAACATATTTAAAAAGTGATGCTCTTATGATAACATATGGTCCCTACAGTAAGAATGGAGTGATTTCACCTCAAAGTAATATTGATTTTGATGCCTCTTTGAAGTCACGGGATCCTTCATGGGGATTAAGAGATATAAGTGAGCTTATTAAATTAGCAGAAAATAATAATTTAACTCTGATAGACACAATACAAATGCCTTCAAATAATTATACTTTAGTTTGGAAAAGGAACTAACTACTGTTTGAGAATGTGCATTGAAAAGAGTTGTGTATACTGCATTACATTTATTATTATTGTTTCCCTGTACCTAGAAAAAATTAATACTCTAAGAATGCTGCTTCATCAAACATTGCTGTCTTAAGTATGTAGCCCATAGATGCCTGTTTGTAATAAGTTTCTAATCTATTATATGCCTTAAAATATGTAGTTTTTAGCTTTAGTTGAAATGAACAGTTAAATAATTGAAATATTTTTTAGTCTATTCTATCTTCTGTTCTAAACCTTCAATATAGCACTAGGTTGGTGTAAAAGATTAGAGCCACCTGTTATTTGTATGTTTTATTCCTCATCTGCCTCTTATGGCTACCAGTGTTCTTAATTTGCCATCATCACACATAATTTGTTATGAATTGATTTTGGTTATATTTGTACAGGAACCTTTGGAGGCGAGAGCCTTGTCCAGTTTTGATGACTAAAATAGGTCTGTAATGAAACTTCATACATAATATGATATAAATATATTTGAAAGACTAAAATAATGCTTATTTAATTCACATCAACTGTCAAATCTAACATTATTACTATACATAATATTTTTTGGGACATTACATAAATACTTTAATGATTTTCTTAAAAATATCAGTTCTTACAAGGAATGTCGAAGTACCTTCTTGGTCTAAATGTAATCTAGGACATTATTTTGTTTGTTCATAGAACTGCATAGAACATTGTTCAGAAGTAACCTATGATAATATATATTATAAAAGAAGCAGATATATCATCAGTGCGCGCATTGTGAAGACTTTAATAAAACCCAATTGGGTCTTCTTTCATTGAGTCCGCATCGAGCGCAGCGACGAACTCTCTCTTCTGCTAAACAATCATCTTTAGGAAAAAATATGCCTTGTAAATATTCAAAAAAAGATTTTGCCAAATGAGTTTCGGAGCAACAAGATTCTGCCAAATAAAGGGAACCCTGTCCTAAATCATCAATTGTATCGGATATATTGTAGATTTTAAAAACACGCTCATAAGGTAAATTAAGTTTTAAAACACTTAGTTAATAATGAATGTTTACGTCAAGTAAGTAAAATCAAGAGTTATGCACGTTTACACATAGATTTAAATTTTAAATCTAATTAAATTTAAAATTATTTATCTCAATGCGTTTACAACTATAAAATCACATGCATACCCACTATTTATATAAACAACTAACTATAAATCACACATAAAATTATTAATATAATTCATTACAATAATTAATATTGAAAATATGTTGAATCATTAAATCCATACATTCTTCTTGTTCATTGTTATTCAATGAAATCGATACATATTTCTGATCGAATATGTAAAATGTGAGGGCATCACTTTTTTCGAAAAATCCCACTGTCAAATAGAAAATAAGTGATTGACCGTAGGACAGAGTTCTATTAAATTGGGGGAATGATTTTTTTTGTTTACAAAGGGTTTAATGTCAAACACTAACCGTCTTTTTTATTCTTAATATTTTTGTTACGCCATCTCTTTTATATTGTTTAGCAATGTAGTGTAAAAGTACGCAAAATAGAAATATATATCTCGTGCGTTGCTACTGCATTCGGAACACTTTTTTCTTCTGTTCTGTGAGCATACAACGTATCTTTACTTTTTTTAAATATGGAGGTAAGTAATATCCTCCCTAATGAATTAAATATCCACTGACATTCACACTGCGCCATATTACAAGCTAAATGCTTAGTTCGTGACTAGATGGCGCTGAGTGACTGTCAGTAGATATTTGTTTGTATTCATTTGGAAAATATAAATGTGAGGTAGTCCCTCATTTAACTTAGGCAATTCAATTAATTCATATTCATAATTGATACAATGTTCAAACATATTTTTTTCTACTTTTCCCTAATACTGAATCTAATAACGTTGTTACACTGAAATCAGTCAAAACTTTTGCTAATTCATTAATCAAAACTATAAACAAAGTTATTACTTGTACAATTACAAATTGCGAGATTGAAGTCCCAATATCCAGCCAACTTCCTTGGTTCTTGACCTGATACAGTAACTGGATACCCATTAAATTTGAATAAATCAATACTATGAGATGCAGGTAACCAGAAGGTGCCTGAAAGTAAATTTTGTATTTGGTGCATAAAGAATAAATAAATACCTACTTTAAGCATATATGTACGGTAATTTATAAAATACAGTAATCCACAAAATTAAACACATCAGCATTTAATATTTGTCCAATAAAAGGCTAGAGTACTTTAATGTTCAATATTGTTATCAAATTCTTTATGTATAGGAACTTATACTACAGTTTCAGAGAAAAAGATCTAAATTTACCTTGGTCAACTGTTGCACAGCTCTAAAACTGCATGCCACTGATAAGAATGGCGATAATGTTTTCAACAGTATTAATCCGGTAATAATAAATGGTTTGAATGAAGTAATAAAACAAGTCACCCATCGTACTTCAAAAGAATTCAGCGAAGCTATATTTCCAGTGCCGAAAAACGCTAAAATTATGTATGAGGTCTGATTAATTAATTAAGGAATGCTATGAACATTTAGATACTTAAAATAAAAAAACAAATTTATTGATATTTTGTTATGTTCAGAGTAGGTAACCAAGCACAACAATAAGTATTCACGCACTCACAATAATAAACTTAAGTACAATAAATAGCAAGAAACGACAGCAGATGGTAATAAATTAAATAGTCTAAATGTAAGATAGGGCAAAATTTATCAACTACAATTCGAAACAATAAAAATCAATATTATTGTGTACTAGCTGTTTCCCGAGGTATTACCCGTGTTATAAGAGTAGGTATATTCTCGCGCTGTAAAAAAAGCGCTCGGTTCACGCGACGCGCGGCTGCCGCGTGGTGAAACATTGCTTTATTTTTCTAAAATAAAAGTAGCCTATGTTTTTCCTTATTACACAGACTCGACATTGACCTTTACTTAAATTGACTTTGTTTCATCTCTGCTGTAATATACTCAAGTTATTTAAATAAATAAATAAATATCCACTGACATTCACACAGCGCCATCTAGCACAAAATTAAGCGTGAAGCCTGTATTATGGGTACTAAACAACGGATAAACATACTTTTATACATTTTTTTGTGTAAATACATTCATAATATACATAGAAAACAAACAGACATGTTAATGCACACAAATGTTTGTACTGCCCGGGGATCGAACCAGGAACCCTTGGTTTAGCAGTCGACGTCTCAACCGCTACACCAAATGGGACGAAAAGCAAAGAGATCAATAAATTACATTTTAAAAGGATACAAATATAAAGGCTCTTCTAAAATCTTGCCTACTGATTCCTCGTTCTAAGTTTATTAAGTCTTTTGAAGATCTGTTATCATCAAACGTGTGTTCTAGTATCTGTAAAAAAAGATATCAATTATCGAAAACACAGGTATAGATACTTAAAATCTGACGATACAGTAAGAACCAAATGTGATGTGTCATTAATATTATTGACGACCCCTGTGGTGTAATTATTGAGATCTACCACGCCACGGGTCCAGGTTAAATCCCCGGGTAGTACTAAATTTATTTTTTGCATGAATATTGTCCGTATGTATTTAGTTCCAATAGAACAAGCTTCTTGCTTAAATTGGGCCTAGATGAGTGAATGTCAGTGGACATTATCATCATCAGCTTATACGTCCCCACTGAGGGGCACGAGCCTACACGTAAAGGGTGTACCTATAGGTAGGCCTTAGTCGTCCACGTTGACCCAGTGCGAATTGGTCGATTCACGCAACACCTTTGAATCTCTTCGTAGGCGTGCGCAGGTTTCCCCACGATGTTTTTCCTTTACCTTAAGCAATCCTCTACACTACTCGCGCAGATGGACGAGGTACGACAAATACGATAGTGTAGAGAGGCACTTCGGCTTACTTCGTACGACGTCGCCTCGCCTCGGGCGACTTCCATTTCTTGTCGGTTTTTGGGACCGAGTCAAAAGGCTCGAAGTTGCACGAAGTGCCTCCGCTACACTACTCGGCCGATCTCGGACTGCTTCGCGAATAGTGTGTTTGAAGCTTATGAGCGTCGGATAAAGTACACATAATTTATAAAATTCGAAAACACATTGATACGTTGCGGGATTTGAACCTGCACCCTCGAGATCGGAAGGCAACAGTCCACACCAATGAGCCACCGACGTTGTACCGTAGAAATTACAATAATGTATAATATAATAATAATTATTAAATACAACCTACATTAATTTACATAAAGAAAAGCCTTCTCATGATAAGGTCTGTTTAATCACACCACATACCTATTCATAAAAATATAGATAGGTATTTCGTATAATGGTAATCATATGGCAATCGAAACTAGCTGTATTTCGGAACACACAATCGTTAAGCTTTGCAAACATGTTTATGATTCAAAAGGCAACTGTTTTGCCCAAGTGTTTAAATCTACATTCAGTCGGTCTGCTTAAGAGCTTTCTCATCTAGTGGATGTCAACAGTTCGCATATCCTTGTGACCTATCGCGGTCTATAGTTGAAAATAGTTTTCGCCAATTCTGCCCAGAAACTCGAGCCACACCAATCGTTTCTGCGAGCTACCTTTAGCAAGGCGCCATACCAGTAGGCCGGAGAATGTCCAAAGCTACGCGAATTCCACCGTTAAACGTCGGGCATCTAAAGAAATAAATGAAACAGAGTTCGTCGTTCTCTTGAAAATTGGTTTGGCACCGACTTCAAAAAGTATAAGTATTACGTTCATATTAACAAGTTAATGATTATTTTATATCACTACGTTAATACATGGTTTTTCTTATTCAAAATTTAAATAGAGGTGACGTATATATAATAGAAATTATTTTATTCTTTTCAGTTCATTTTTTAAGGCGGTTCCTTTTTAATTAAAAATAATATAGCTTTTATTTGTTTTCGGATCAATAATTTTTGTTTTAATTTTTTTGTTTATTTTTTTAACAATCACATCCCAAGGGCATACAATGAAAACAAATTAATAAAATTAAATTTACCTCCTTTGTACTGCTTGGTTGAAGCCTAAATTCAATAAACATCCAACATGCCATGTTGAAAACTAATACAACCATGAAAAGCCCTTCATGTGAAACAGACAGCAATAGGTAAACGTTTAAAATCGCCGTATATACCGACACGAGACGAACTATTAATCTTTTCGAATACCCCAGTGGCAACAATATTGAAATCACTAAAAAAAACATTTGCATTAGAATACATGAATTAATTTATTATTGTTTTTAATCTTTCTTACTTACCAGCAGTAATCCAAGCCAGACCTTGATACGTTTGAGAGACACTCGTACCCTTATCAAACCTGTCAGCTTGTATTTGAATATTATAAAGCGAACCAATTAATAGGAATATTTGTACGATATTTAATATAATATCATTTTTTATATTTTCTCCATAATAGTAAAGAGGCAATATAACTTTTCTGTTATATATGAGCAGGAATATAAGCCACATTAGGCCTGCGGCAATCCTAAAAAGAAATGAATGAAATTACTGAATAAATACAATACTTTTTATGCCATAAGTCAACAACAAGTTACGCCAACAGTAGCCGACTTCTATCAGGTGGACTATTAGATATTTTTTGTTTCTTTTCCTGTAGGCACACAAGCAGACAGTTCACCTAGTGTTAAAAAATATATCCACTGACATTCAAACACCGTCATCTAGCCCGAAGTTAAGCGTGAAGCTGGTATTACGGGTACTAAACAACTGATAAACATACTTATATCACAGATAATATAGATATACACCAGCCTTTAACGTCCCTTGCAGGAAAAAAGGGCTTCCCACACAGCATTGCCATTTGAAGATTGGGTCATAATCCACCAATACCCACCAATAACCACACGGTCGCAATACGAATCGGTGGGTGATTACAACTACTTTCCTATGACTCTACCGTTTTATTTTAGGACTAGCTTTTGCGTGCGACTTCGTCCGCGTGGAATAGTTACTTTGGCCTAACGCTCTTTAACCCGCTACTTCGTTTATATAGGTGAGTTAAAACTGCGATATCTCATAAGATATTCATTTAAATTGAATGATGTAAAGGGCAATTTTGTTTAAAATGAAATACTTGTGATAAATAAAGTATTTATTTGGATAAGGATTGATATCATATTTATGAAAATAGCTTCGCAAAATGAAACATTATTTTAGATTTTTTTTTAGTAAAAAATATGTTATAGAGAGCTAACCTTAAAATATAGACATATGCTGTCGCGGACTTTTTTGTAGACCTTTGAAACGGCAACAATACTCTCCTACTTGACTTTTGCGAAACTTTAACCGTTTACGCAGCGGAATGTCCAAGTAAGAAAATTTCCTCCCGGATTTTGAAACATTCTTCATTGCTGCTCCGCTTCTATTGCTTGTAGCATGATGATATATAGCCTTCCTCGATAAATGAACTATCTAACACTGGAAGAATTTTTCAAATCGGACCAGTAGTTCCTGAGATTAGCGCGTTCAAACTCTTCAGCTTTATAATATTAGTAGATTGGACGGCTTAACGCGCCCTCTGAAGCACGGAATCGACTTTCACTTTGAACAATCACGTAATTTAGCCTGCAATCTCCTAACCACACTGGAAAATCCAGCACGAAGTAAACTTCCACTAAGCGGTTTCACTGTGAGGTATGACCCCGGTAGTACGATAATTATTAGAAAACAATTAAAAAATACAGACTTACTGAAATTGTCCCCATTTCGTGGCTTCCATTAGTGAAATAAAAATAAACAAATGTCAAATACTCACACTAATTCTATAAATGTTTCTTTGCCTACCACAGGCATAAAAGAAAATATGCTAAGTAAAATACACCCAGCAGGCCAAGCAATAAGGATTTCCCATGTAAGATATTTTCTTGAAGCAGACAGATGTGGCCACAGTGCCATTCCCAGTAATGGAACACTTAGCATCCATCTATGAGTAAAAGACATACCCTAAAACAAATTTAAATCAACATAGTTTGTCTCCAAATAAAATAAATAATCCAAATAATGTGGAGATGTTGACTAGTTAATAAATTATTGTTGAGAATATACCAAAGGTTTTATATTACTCCAAAAAGTTGTGTTATTGAACATTATAATGTTTGTTTTAGTCTAGGTTTATGTACAACTAGCTTTACCCTGTAGCTTCACTCGTGTTAAATATGGGGTGGAGGGAAAATGTTGTTATTGTAAATTTCAAAGTAAAAATTGCAGTATATTAACAATTTCCTCAACAACCTTAAATTTCTACATTTTAATTCTTGTAGGTTATCATAATCTGTAAAGAATTTATTGTTCTAATGATACTTCTAGTGAAATTAACATGTTCAATTGCTTAAACTTACCAGTGCAAAAGATCCCATTGTATAGCATAAAGCCTCAATCCATATATTACAACTCTCCTTACTGTTAAAATACTGTTTTAATATTTGATACCATACAGTAAATGGTGTTAATGCAGAGCGCCATAAATAAATAGGCAGCATAAAATAAATATAATACTGTAATGGCAAATTTTGTACTGAAATTAAAGAATACCTCTTAATTATCCTGTAACCAATGCATAATATAACATGTATTAATATTAGATGTGAACATTACCTAATACTAAAAATGCTGCCATAACAAACATTGTAAAAAATAAAATTGACAGAGTAATATAATTCATTAAACTTCTGTTAATGTGACTAGGTATTTGTACATTAGAGGTATCTGCTTGCGTATACATTCTTTGTTCTGACAAGACTTTTATCAAACACAATATCCAACCCATAAATGACAGAGTGACTAGAATAAGAAGTGGTCTTTGATAGTAATTGTGATAATAATCTAAGCCTTTCAGGCTAAGATCAATTATTTCTTTACTTATGAGTATCAGTTTTTCATAATCCTCAGGCTTTCACTTTACTTAGAAGTATTTTTTCAGAAAACTCTAAGGCTGTTTATATTTCTCTTTGTTAAATGGTTCAAATGGTC